>SNQN01010041.1:7323-17993 GCA_008642245.1 Bassia scoparia
TGTCAAACCAATCAAGACTAATCATCCTTAAGGGTGTGTGCATCATACGTCACTATTTACACGTAATTATATCGGTATTTATATTATGTTGATTATTGCACTTGCTAGAATTGTCAAAATCAAGTCAGTTTTGTCCTAAAAAGAGTGAAAATTAACTTATCAGTTATGTGCACGCAGAAGCACTAATTACCGATTCTTCTTTGTTGCATTATTGTACACCAACAATTCAAGTTTTTTTCTTTATTTAAAGCCTCTAAACTTTGTTCATTTGTCATCCGAGTTTTAGCCAAAAAAAATATTTCAATAATTCATCAAGTACAAAATGAATTCGGATAAGACTTCTTTTAGTTCAAGTTTTGGGTTTTTTATTTCATTGTTAATGATTTTGTCGATTGGAATGAATCGGTAAATCAAAGGAACAAAGAAGAAGAAATTTTTGAGGAAGCAATAACCTCAACAATCGTTCCGTTAGTGACCTCCTCTTTTATGGTTCCACCATTACCCATAAAAAAAAGAATATATAATGAGGCCTCATGAAGAAGCCCATGATGGCTTGTTCAATGATTATTTCAGTGAACAACCATTGTATAATGAAGCAATGTTTCGACGAAGGTTTCGTATGCACAAACACGTTTTTCTTCGAATAGTCAACAATTTAGCGTAACATGATCTGTATTTCCAACAAAAAGTTGATGCTACAGGAAGAGCTGGATTATCCGCTATTCAGAAGTGCACTGCAGCACTACGACAATTGGCATATGGTACAGCTTCGGATGCTTGTGATGAATACCTCAAAGTAGCTGCGAGCACGGCAAGGGAGGTCCTTGTCCATTTTGTTGATGGGGTGATAAACCAATTCGGTCCTCAATATTTAAGAAGGGCAGGCACAAACGACGTTAATCGACTATTTGCTGAAAGTGAACGACGTGGATTTCCTGGTATGATAGGAAGCATTGATTGCATGCATTGGGAGTGGAAAATAGTCCTCGAGCATGGAAAGGTATGTACCAAGGAAGAAGCAAAACAACAACAATAATATTAGAAGATGTAGCTTCTTATGATTTGTGGATATGGCATGCAATTATTTGGTACACCTGGTTCCTGCAACGATATAAATGTCCTTCAAAGGTCTCTTGTATTTGATGATATATGTGAAGGTAGAGCCCCAAAGGTTAGTTATGTCGTTAATGGGAATACGTATAATTTAGCATACTATCTCACAGATGGCATTTACCCAAAGTGGGCTACATTCATCCCTGCGATACGAGTTCCTCAAACCGCGAAGCAGAGGTTGTTCACTGAACATCAAGAAGGGGTAAGGAAAGATGTTGAGCGTGCATTCGGAGTTTTACAATCCCGATTTTCAATCATACGCAATCCGTCTCTAGCGTGGAGTATAGACATACTTTGGAAAATTATGATGTCATGTATTATCATGCATAATATGATTGTTGAAGATGAGCGGGATACATATCAAAATTACCAAGATCCACAACAATTTATAGTTAACAAACTCCAAGATGAAGTTGGCTCATCCAACAACTCCGATAATCGAAATTTCAATGTCCGTGCTGGACGTTTAAATGGGCTAAGTTTGGCTAGGTACATGGCAAATAGAGGTAATGTACGAGATTGGGAGAAACACATAGCTTTGAAAAACGACTTAGTTTAGCATGTTTGGAATCATTTCAACCAAAATCCAAATAATCGTAACATGTAATTTAGTATATTTTATGTAATTTAATTATCTAATGTTGTTCTAAGTGTGTAATTAATGTTTTCTAAAATAATACAATATCATGTTATAATAATAAGATCTCAAAAGCCATTTCAAAAGCAAAAGCTGGAATTTAACAGTTACTGTGATTTACTAGATTTTGAATCATTTCATATCAACTCTGAGATGACAGAAAAGTCATCACTCAGCATCCTAGTAGGTTTAGAGGAAAAAATAAATGTTTATTTTTCTATTTAAAACACACATGCTACACATTTGTCTTCAAGCAAGCTTCCTATCTAAGTTGAATATAGACAAAGTTGTAATCACACAAATTACAAGCACAATCTTGGGCCATATACTTTCTTCAGAAAACTAACTCAACATGATTTTTTTAAAAATTATGTACAATGTCAAACATTGAACTTTCATGTTCACACGGACCAAGAACCAACATACCAAATAAACAGAAGCCATTTTTTTAATTTTTTTTAAAAAACAGTTATTTCTTCGAAAAGGGTTTCAGAAAGAGTTCGTCGACTTAACAGCGACAAAAGGACAAAAAACATCTGGTTTGAGAAGCCGTAGTTTCATATGTAAATAAAGGAAGAATTTAGAAAAGCAGCTAACAATATAGGCATCTACCTGTTGAGATGTTAAAGTCGCATTGCCTCTCAAATATGGACTACTGGAACAAGACCCCCAGAGCCCGTTACATATGTTCAGCTGACAAATGTGCCACCATGACTATGATGCAATCATCTTTTGAAAAAGCTGAGATCATTGCTTTGCAAATGCAGAGGGCCCTTGGAGATCACCTTGGGAGCAAAGATGATTCATTTGCAAATACAGATGAGTCAAAGTCCATTTGATGTCAGAAGGAGATTGTTAAGGAACCATTGGCTGTATATCTTCCTTAACAGACACCACAGATTTTAGAAGCATTGGATGCAGAAATTCTCTTGCTAAGGGAAAAACATTGATCCAATGTCAATTTGCAGAAATAACAAGAGCACCTCGATTGTTTCCCTGTTCACACAAAAGTGGACTAGAAGCTCCCTACGTGATCTGTTTCAATCTCGCCATCAACTTATATCTAATATTCAAGAACAGATTCATCTTGCAAGCATTTTCTAATGGACACCCCGTGTTGCCTTCTTCCATTCTACCCTTTGTACTTAAGCCCCTTTATTAAATACAAGTTAACCAAAAAATCAGGAGAAAAGTCGCACCCTTTCATCTCAAAGAGGAATTGAAGAGTCACCCTCCATGTTCCCTTCCAACGAAAAGCACAGTATCACAGAGCTTATGCGTGAATTTCTCGGGCTTCAGAGAGTGGTTCTCCAAATCATAGGAGAAGTCTCAATGCTTTCTTCCACATTCCCAACTTTACAATACCCATCAATTAGAGAATTTGTAGATATGGGTATTTGGTTTTCACAATCGGGATGAACATTTCTCAAATAAATTTCCGAGCATCCAACAAGAAGCCTTCCCTAACCAAAAGCATCAATCAGTGCCCCATATGTAATATTCAGAAGGAATTACATTATTCATTTCCAATGAATCAAATAGCCGTAAAAAGCCTCCATTAAGACAATTTTGACGGACACGTCCATTGATAAGTGAGTTATACTGACTATTTAAACTTAACTTCCCATCTTTCTCACAAAAAATACATAATTCATTAAGGACTTATCAACTCCCTTCTTGCAAGGACGCAACAAGGACTGAGTAATCAACCACATCATACTAGGAAGATCATTTTAGGGCACCCTTGACAAGCTTCTGTAATGCGTCCATAGATCATTGCCTTTGCTGCAGTAAGGCATCCCGATGACGTCGATTGGAAAATTGACCCTTAATTGTTTTGTTCAGCTCATAATGAGGCCTAAGGGCCGCCATCTACAAAATTTCTCCATGACAAGTAATTGCACCAACATCTTTGCTCAATGTAGGTTTAACCAAACCATATCTCTTTATAAACGTAGCAAAAACAGCTAATTTCCCAATGGTTGAAATTTCATTTGTATATAACCCTGCAAAATATTGTTAGTAGCTCGTGAAGGCCCTTTTTGCATTCAATTATATAGCCTCCGCAATGAAAGTACCTGCAATTAGAAACATGAAATGTGCAAAAATGTTTTACCAATTTATGCCATCTAAAGCCAAGCTGCAAGTCTACCTTCACAAAAATTGAAAATCGTGACAAAAAGTATTTGTTGCTGTTCCCTTCCTAACAGTTTGACAATTTTCAAAGACTAGGTGTATGAAAGATATAGTACAGAAAAATAAAACTGGTTTTTCAATTGATAATATAGCAGATATCCACAGACAGAATTGCATGGGAAAGTCATTCCTGACGATAAGAATTATTCTGGAGGAGAAAGATGAAAAATAACTTTAAAGAACAATATAAAATTAATAAACTTACTGCCAGTAGTTTTAGTTGGGCCTAAGCAGAACCATTGCAAATGTCTTCTTCACCTGCAAAGATTAATGTGAAAAGTTCACACCCTTAGTGTTCCAATTTCTGAGTAAGAGTGCATTGTAAGCATCCTAATAGTTAACAAATTTTTTCCAAAAAAACTGTTCACAGTAGTTTTTAAACATTTCCAGAAATTTCTACCACAATCAAGCAAACACAGGCTTTCTTCAAAACAGAAACTTGTTGAAAATTTGGAAAAGGCCGTAGAGTGAAGTTATCTACAAACTGCGTAGTTATTATTAAAATCAAAACCCAGAAATGATCAAGAGCGGATCAGTACAATTTGAATGTCAATTTGTTGGGATACAAAAAATACAGAATACAGAGAATGTTCAAATACTTCTTTCAGCAAAAATTTCATTTGCCTTCATCCACAATGACCATCTAACAGCCTCTAGAAAAAACCTTTTGGGTTTTCATTTCCTGCCGTAGTTGCAGATATCAAGTTAGAGATAAGTATCCTATCAGGAATTTACTCCATTGTTCTCTCATTTCTTTTACCACAGCAACAGCATCTTCAACCATTCCTGGCAATACCATAGGCCTTTATTCAATGTATTGTAGCTGCATAAATCTGGCCCTGGTCATACTCTTTCAATTCCTCAACACTGCTAGGCAACTTCTTCAATCCATCCCATGTTCCCCATATAATCATCAGGATATTAAATGTAATACTGGTCAGAAGTGTAAGTTGACTCTTTAGCTTTTGCAAGACACTGGTCTAAGTTCTTCCATTTGACGTTTTTTCCCATAAGCATCCAACATACAGTTATAAAGCTTCAAGCGACACTTCAAATCCATAAACTGCATCGATTCCACAATTCTAGTCCATTTTTCTTAGTCTTGATTTTTGACCAATGCAGTATAAGGTATTGTTAAGATATTACATCAGTCAATCCCTTGTTTCTTAGCCATCAAAAGACTTTCTGGCCTTTTTGAAAAGTTGGCCTTCCCATAAACATCAAGCATAACATCTATAAGTGATATGTTGGGGGTGAAATCACTTTCAATCATTCTCATCAAAGACCTGGAGAGGCTCTATCAACGGGCCAAAGCATGAGCACAGCAATTTATGGACACCAAATTTACATTTCTGTCCCAATAAAGCCTCGCCTCTTCAAGATCTTATAGTACAAGGTCTGCCAAACCATCTTGCTGTGTTGCAATCTTTGGTACACTCTGCAGCATAGTCGCGGAGCATAAAATATCAGGGATGATGTTTTGCTGCTTGTCCATCTCATCCAAAAACATAGCACGCCATCTTGCCAAAAGTCCAGCTTTCACATACATCCTGACAAACACTATTAGGATACCATGTCCATAGCAAGCCCGGAGTCTTTAATAATTGGTAAGTGTTCTCTGCATCAGAAAATTGATTCATACTACTATAAACACCAATCAGTGAAAGAATATGCAAATTTGGCCTCTCATTGGGACTTTGACAAATGAGTAAATATTTTGGACAGCATTTTCCGATGACCAAGTCTTTGCAAGAACAAATTAGTAAATGGAACAAGTTTCCTCAAAAAAGCTGGGTCCTGTTCCAGTGCTTGCGCGCTCTAGAAGCTTGATAGCATCCTCACCAGGGAGTGCTTTTTACATATGCCATAGCCAAAATTGAACTTGCGTTGATTAATTAGCACATTTTTGTTTCCAATTAGGAGGGAGGAAAAAAAAAAACCCCTTTCAAAGATTTTCTAGGCAATCTATCAAATCTTTCAGCTTTTTCATAAGATTGACTATAAGAAGATCCAAGAATGGAGCAGGTTGGCAACCCAGCTTTCCTCATATCCTCATAGTATGTTTATAACAATAACATTCATCTTCTTCCTCGTATTTAGCTTAGGCAAGTTATCCATGGAGTACAAATTAGAGGAATTTGGCATGAAACCCAGATTCTTAAGTCCTCTTTATAATACCATTTTGCTTTCTCGTTGTTTCCCATACCTTTGCCCAGCCTTCAATCATGGACCTGTAGGTGTGTTTCATCGGCTCCGGCCTAAATCTTTTAGTTTTTGGGAACCTCTGTTCAGCAGCATCCATATTGGATATTTCACCGTACCCAGTTATCATGGTGTTGTAACATATTAATTTGGGGTAAAAACCTACTTCACCTCATCGAAACAACAGACCTTAAGCTTCTTGTAGCTTTCCCTTAAGTTGCTATAAGCATTTAACATTACCAAACCAATTCTCAGATTTGTAGCAGCAACTTCGTCCTTTGAACAACAAGATCGGATAACCTCTTCCGCTTTGGTATGCAAAACCAAGGCGGTGTAAATTGTGATCAATTGCTGAGTATGCAGAATGGCATTTAATATTTAAACTCCGCATTAGGGAAAACCCCGGCAAACTCTGCCTCCTCGACATGTCCCAACCCTTCTTGGTATAAATTCATAAGCATACCAAGGTAGCAATATTAGGCCTCAACATCATACTCCAACATCAAACGAACCACCTAGGAACCAAACATCACAAGCCCCTTCTTAGACAGACATAAATATTGTATAAAAAACCCTATACTTGAAGCTCACAACCCTGATTTCCAACCTCATCTCCTCAATCAATTCTCAGCTACATCCCAATCACCTTCTCCTTCCAACACACGCCAAAACCAGATTATAAGCAACCACAATTCCCTTTTCTAACTTGCCATTACTTCTCATCCATTCGAAAAATTCATTGTTTTGCTATCGTCACTTGTTCAAGCCTTTCAATATCCTGTTGCCAACTAGCTATACTACGACTCCGGACCTAATATTGTTAAATGCTAACATCTAGTTCATGACAAAGCATCCTCTTCTTTTGCTCATTAGAGTTACCTAAATGATCAGGCTTCAACATTCCGATTCCCTTTCGCCTTTCCCTCACTCCCGATGCCTCGTTCGCAACATTCCTATCACCCACTGCCCCCAATCACCTCCAAACGAATCCCAACACTACCATCAATCTGACTGTCAACCTAATTCTGAACTAAAGCAAGAAACTTTAACTGTTTGACCTTAGAAAAGAGGCAATAGATTAAAAGTACACAAGACCCAATCTTCCATTTTGCAAAATATATAGGAAGTGGGTAGTAGGCGCACGGATCAAAACAATTGATACAGCTCAAAACGACAAAATTGAGCTTCTTGTGTTCATAACCATCAAAGAGAAAATGAGAATCTGCCAATGAAGAGCCATGAAAAATTTGCAAACCCTCACAAACAAAACTATGTATTAGAACATCACTTTTCACCTTAGGAATTTGTAGAAGCAGCAAAATACAAAATGTATGATTTGGATTTCATATAGTGATGTACAGAAAATATGAGCCTAAATTAAAATAAAATGAACATACAAAGCCTCCATACATCTATGCATAAACATATCCTTATAAGATAACACAAGGTTGAAGAAGCAGGATGGAAATTACAGCCGAATTATCGGTATGTCCAACAGTCTGAGTAGCCAATTATTGGCTTAGTATGTATTATTCACATTCTGCCACTAAAAATTTCTTGGGGTTTTTTGCGATTCAAAGATCAATTGGGTCTTACCATAAAAAAAAAAAAAGGATCACAAATTGGTTGTGGATATGCGTAGTTTCTGTCTACACTTCTACGTGGCCTACTCTGGATCGGCTTACTAGCCATAGGGGCTTTCGACAGTGTGGGTCCGGGTTTTTATAAATTAATAAATTTAGATGTTTTTTGGGTGCCAAAGCTTTTTCGTCGGATTTAAGTGCTCCGGTCCTTATTAATGATTATTTTATTGAACTGAATTGGATTTTTTATTTAAGAAAAAATGGAATTAATAATTAAACTTTTGTCGTCATCTTCAGCCTTATAAAATAATCCGAATTTAGATTCTATATCTCATATAAATCGAAGACATTGTACTTTATTTTTACTATAAACATATTGCCATATCTAGTGTTTTATCCGTCACTTATATCTTATAGCCTTATCAGTCCCACCCAACAAACATAGCCACCACTACTCAACAAACGACAACAACCTGAATTCCCTCTATTGTCTCCTCCAACACTTTCCCCGCTCCTCCTCCTTTGCCAACACTTCTTATTCGCTCGTCTTATGCCCGCAAGTAACAGCGCCAAGTTGCCAAGCAGGCCCACCGCACTCGATTTAGTGTCTGCACCCACTGTGGTCAGCCTCAAGCTCCGCCCAGCTCACCACTACTTCTCTTCTCACCCCACCAGCACCACTGCAACCTTTTACCCTTTAACACATCACGCTCTCAGTGGAATTCGTCCGAAGCCCTTACGACACCCCACACTACCCAACACTGCATCAACCTTTCAATTCTCACCGCACAACAACCTTCGTCACCCTCCTAATTCTTTCGCTCACAAGAGAATGCACCCAGAGGCGGACGCTATTTGGGCCATGATGAAGGTCACGTGTACACAGTCGGCCAAGACAATAGAAGGATATTGGTTTAATTTTAATTAAAAACTCTTGTAAACTCAAGATATAAAAAGAGAAAGTGGAACACTGAAAACAGTAAACAATGTTGCTTCCTTAGTCAGGTGGTCCATTAAGTCTATTGTCAGTTTAATCATCAAACCTGTCAGATTCCTACGGATCCAAAATTACCACTTACTCCATTTTCAATTTCATCTCAAATATCAAACCACCAAACTACCCGCTCCTCAAACATCTCACCTCCGCCAGTCACGCCGTCGGCACTTACTGCAAAAGGCAGTTATTAGCTAATAAAGTGCACTTCAATGGCAGTGAAATTAGGCAATCGAAAGTTGAGATAGACTAACTTCGGTATTTGTAAACAGTGATTATTAGTTTGAGACGCGGAGTGGGAGAAATGATATTTAAGAATTTTCCCAATTTTCCTTGTTTATTAAAGTACAATTAGATCGATTAGTTGAATTGAAACTTATTTTTACTTGGAACTAATTTATTTACAACGAACTTTAACAAGCCTCAACGAATCAGGATCGAACTTATTTCTACCGTTGAGTATTTTAGTGAGAACTGGCTAATATTTTTATACCTGGCATTATTTATATCAATAATACTTTACTTGGGAAATAAGATATGAAGGAAAATACAAGGAGTATAACAGTCTACGTATGATAGCAAAAAAATCGAGTTGGTTTATTTATAATAGGACATGATGGATAGATCGTTCTACCAAATGGAAATGGTAACAACTTGTTGCAACTGGCGTGACGTAGAGGGGAAACAGATGATGTAATTGCTGTCATAGTCGTACAAGATGTAGACTTTTGGGCAAAAAAACTTTAAGTCCCTTTTGTTTGTGTAAATGTAGAAGAAAAACAGATGATTATTACTCTCTTTGTATAGATCTTGTGATGATAAAACTATCTTGTTGTGTTCATGACCATGTTTCATAAGTTGACAGGACTATCATCTGCTGACATAAACTAAGACTTAACCTCTAAATCACACGCCAGACCATGGTGTTGGTAAACCTTTTGTAGGAATATCATTTCCTGCTAGATAGATGCGTTTTCACTAAGATGTGATCAAATGGCGGGCCGATTTGTATAAAAAAAAGATACCGAAACCTCGCCAAAAAAGCGGCGCTTATGAGGGCCGGGCCGGACTTTTGAACTAAAAAATGATGTTTTTAGTTGGCCCAAACTGCTCACTTTTTGCGGTCGAGCCGAGCTAATTTTTGCATCCACCTCTAGTTTTCACTCACTCTCTTCAAAAATAAGTATTATCTACTTTATGGCATATCTATAACAATGCAATAGAACATAACACTTATTTTATGCATACGCAAACGCAGATTAAAAAGATTAGTCTTTTCTTCCGAAAGATTCTTTAAAACAAAATGAAATATCTCCGTAAGGTTTAATTGGAAAATGTTTAACCCAATACTGTTTTTTTTATGAGATTGTGTACATTGAAACATGTCACTCTTCCATTTGATAAAAAAAGTATCTGTCAAAAGAAACATAACTATTTATAGTCACTCCAAAATTCAACATCGTCTTTAGATCACAATCCAACGGGTTCATTAACCAAACATTTCTCCCAAGTTAAACACCTACACTCATGACAGATCCTAGATCATCTCTTAGCGCGGATCAACCAAACATGTCTCTCCATGTACACCTAACACTCATACAAAGGTAGATTGGTTATATTGATTCAATACAACTACGAGTATACATGGTAGTATTTAGAGCACAATAAGTGAGGTGTGCCTCATAGTGGGTCCCACTTTCTCCTCTTCACCTCCTTCTTCCACTCATATTCCACTAACTTGGGTCACCAACTTGAGTCACTTCCTTATTTTTACTCACAATGGTGAGTCACCTCATTCTACCTTTTGTACTATTCCTCATACCCACCATATATTTAATTAATTTACTTCTAATAATCAATTCGATTAATCTGATACTTATATTAATTAAATTAATTAGTTCGTCGTTTTTCAATTGTTACACCTTTAAGATTTTATTCGTAGGAC
>SNQN01010042.1:3569-15871 GCA_008642245.1 Bassia scoparia
TTAACCCCAAATCAATCAAAACCAATCATTACAAACGACCTAATTGACACTAAAACCGATTCAAAAGTAAAAAACCAATACGCGTCTCGAATCAACTTCAAGTTTCCAGCAATTCACTGGCCAAAAAAACGCACCAACAACGGGAATTGACAAAATTGATGAGACTGAAAGGGTAAAATGGTAAATGAGAACCGTGGAGAAGTTGAGTGACGAAGGATGATCTCCACGAGCTCAAAGCAGGGGGAAAAACAATTAGGTGAAATCGCGTCTATTCGCATTTTTGAGAGAGAAATTTCAGCTAGAGAAATGTGAAGATTGATCTGAATGATCGAGACATGAAATTCTATGACCACAAGAAGACGGGGAGAAGGGGAAGCGACAGATAAGCTTTTAAAAGGATCATTCATTCCTAGTGTGTTTTTAATAATCATATCTTTAAATAAAAGAAAAAGAATATTATCAACAACTTGTTTAGAAGTCTTTATATGTCTAATTAAATATAAGCCATATGGGAGCAAAGAGTGAGCGCCTCTGATGAAATTACCTAGGGTACTGCTCCTCTTAATGATTTACACTTTATATAAGAATCCACTAATTAATATAGCAAATAGGCTACCTAAAAACTTAACAACTAAAAATGGAAATAATTGCGCCACAAGTTTAATGGCATTTATTCTACCAAAATAAATAATGAAATTATACCATTAAATATTTTAATCAATAAACACAATAAGTACTCTTTATTACATATAAACAAATAATATAGTTCATCTATTCAAAAAGAACAAATAGTTTGCTAAATATCACGAGCCGAACAAACCAAGAGTATCAGCATCTTACATGAAACTATAAACTACTACACGTATTACATGATGGACTAAAGCCAATTCAAACAATGAGGTACCCTGATTATTTTTTATATCAATATTGGATGAAATCATAGCATTCAACTCTCAAAAATAATTCATCATATTAATTAAATAGATTTATTAAAAGAAAGGAAATTAGGTGGGGAGCCTAAGTGCCAAAGCCACTGGCGAGCCCACGAGCCACATGCTAAACTAGAAATTAAAATGTTATATGTGTAATTTTAATTACTTTAGACAATATGAGCCAAAAGAAAAAAATATGTTTTTTTTTATCGATCATAATAAGATATATTTCATATAGCACGCATCGCGTGCATCAATACACTAAAGAATAAAGTAATCAACACAGAGATTAGTTTACTTATTTTCAAAATAAAGCCTTCAAACAAGTTTTAAAAATCTAAGTGTCTTAATGTTTCCTCATCACATTAGACATGTATATCATCAGCTCAATAAATTCAGCACAGTAACAAAGAAGTGAAAAGAATACGCCTTACTTCAACATTGCAACATATGTTCACTACGGAACATGTCGGACATAATATATGGACTAGCGTTATAGGACATGACTAAAGTTTTTAAATCTGCGGCAAGTCCCCAATAAACTAATGTATTTTATTGGCTTCTTGTGAAGACGTATGAACGATATTGTTGATTCAAGACAATTTGTACGACTGTGAAGAATTTTACACACATTATTAATATTGGTGATTGCGTATGTTCACAACATTATCAATTACGAACGAAATAATTTTACTCCTATATCCAGTTACCTATATAGAGACCATCTCCGTGAGACTCTTTTACATAAATTTCGTCATTCATGGCTTCAGGATCATTTTCTGGATTGACAGCGACTACGAACGATTTCATGCTACAAGTCTAACATTACAACCGAGAGATGGCGCCTTAAAATACTACAAACATTACAATTTCAGTAACATAATGAAATCTGTCCACATATGGACATAACACCCAACATTACACATTAAAGTCAATAATTACATATACATCATACATCAAGTAATGACACAGAGTATCACATCATATTTATACTACACCTTAGTCAGTTAATTACGCAATTGAGTCACAAGTTTGTGGCCCTGCTTTCTCAGATGTTAGCCCTCACTTTGAATAACTTCATCAATCATCTTCCTTCTATTGAGCTTGAGCTGCTATCTTCAAGTTCCCGTATGCATTCCTGCATTGCCTCCTTGCATTCTGTATCATGTTTTTTTGTGATCTGTAAACAAATTTTGTTTTGCAATTTGTGTGAGTCTCCCCAATCACATCAAGCTACTTATCTCTTCGAGCTCTGTTAGGATAGTCAATTATCCGAGATAACTCCTCACGGAGTCTGATGTTAATACTTCGTCTTTTGAAGCCATAGGAGGTGGCTTCAGTGCCTCACTGAAAAAGAGAATAAAATAATCTCTCAGAGACACCGTGTGACTTTTTTTCTTCTTAGTAGTGGAGCTAGAAGTTCCTGAAGGTGCATCATCTTTGATGCGCTTGCTGGCGATAGTGGGCGGCCACTTGAACAGTGTGTCTTGTATTAATACACGTCAATTATTTCAATATGAAATAGTGTCATAGATCAGCCTCGCAAAGAAGTCCTGAGGATGATGGAGTCTAGTATCTTGCTTAATCACATTTTCCAATGAATAATGGAGCTTGGGTCAGACTTGACACTGCGACAGAGTCATCCTGAACAAAGTGACAACTTCGTCTAAAGTCCTCATACTAGACTTCTCTTGCTGCTGTTCTTGGTGAGTCATAGGCTGTTTCGGGAGGTATCCGATAGAAGTTCAGATAGCATGTGTGAGGCAACTTGTTCCTCCGGGCAGATGTTCTGATGATGTGAAGCTGAGCTCAAAAGAAATAACACATATTCAGAGAGAGAGGAACAGTAATCACATTAAAAGATCAAGAGTTGCAGAACTGCAAGAGATCCGAACCTAGGCCCTGGTAAGATTAGTTCTCCTATATGGTATATATACTAAGTCTCTCAACATAACGGCAAAAAGTAAACTCAACAGTTCTTATTCTTATTTAAAGAGAAGTGCGGGATCGGTAGAGTGAGAATTACTCAAGAGAGAATTATCAGATGGACAGTACCGGAGAAAGAAGCATTGAAATATGGAATTATATAAAATGAGAAATATCGAGTCATTTATTTCTTTGGTAATCCAAACACACACTTTGCGAGGAAGTACAAGCAATTCAGTCGATAAGAAATGTACTTAATAAACAGAAGGTATTTGGTGACATTTGGGCAGAAAAGATAATACAGGCAGAAAGCTTTAACCAAATCCAAAAGGTAGCAGTTAAACACTTATGAACACAAAAGAGCATGCTATAATCCCTCACCAGCATGAATTAATTCAAAAGAAATTCTAAAACTGATCCTGGTGGAAATTGTGATCCTTGTAACTGTCAGTTGTGGGCTGTATTATACAGAGCTTCGACACATTCTTATGAGAATGCTAAAATATTGTTTCCAACTGATGTAAGATGGAGTCCAGTGGGATTCCTGATGAGATCTATCTGCTATCTCATCAGATGACCAATCTAGTCTTATTTGTAAAACTGTACGGATCGATTGTAGATGCAAAAATCAATGAGATCCACGGAGCATCATAGCAAAAGTCTCATATCACAGGAGCCAATTAATTTAAGTTCTGTGATACTCTTCCAAAAGTGAGTTCAGATTAACTTTCGAAGCATCATCCATTCTGTTTCCGAAAACTACAAGCTCCATAACCCTGAACAAGACAAACAATATTCAAAAACAACCTCTCTCACGAAAGAAGATTCAAATGCACCATGAACCCCTATCCTTTCATTCTTGGAAACTCAAAGCACTATGGGTACAAATTATTTCTTCTCTGTTTGGCACAGTTCTACTACCAATGTCAAGCTAAATGAGTCAGAATTTTGCTACAACATAATATAGATACTTTTGTACCCCATATATGTTGAATTACAAGAAAAAAATATAGAAGACTAAAGAAAAAAGACTGACTATGTGACACAATAAATTCCAGACCAGTCGAAAAAACCAGTTCCAACTATCAAGCTACGCAAGTCAATATAAAAATTGAATTATTAGTGAAATGGAACACGTATCATATGTCATCTGCCTCTAAGTCTCACACACAGTTATACGACTGGTTGACTGACTATGACAGTATTAATAATGAGTCAGATCAACAGCTAAGCCTCAGGATGTATCATATAGATCTCATTGATCATGAAGATTCTGTATGAACAGCTAGAATCCAACACTCACTGGTAACGCTTCACATGCAGTTTGCTTAAAGAACAAACAGAAATCCTATAAACTTATTTGATAAATTTGTTGGCTTCATTACTGCCATTTCTGGGCATTTCAGCTTTCAATGTTTTACACGGGTGTGGGCCTCTTCTCATGAAGTGTAGAAAGTTTGATGGGTTCCAAATTAACCAAGCATCTTTTCTTCTATATATTTGCATTTTATTCAACGTTTTAAAATGCATCTCATCTAAATATTGCCTACTTGTCTGGCGCAGTCATTGTCGTTAAAATGCAATGACAGTATTAAAGCTTAATCTCAAACAATAAATTTCATGCAATTCGAGTTGAAGAAATTAACACAATGTAATGATGAATTAATCAAATAATAATTTCTAACACAAGTTATATATCTCAATTCTGCATTGGATACATATCTTTGTATATAAGGGCTTATATCTGTTAATTCAGAACCTCTCACAAATCGTGAATATGTTGGGTTGTATGCGTTCATAATTGATACGGAGTAAAGTATACTACTGTTGACCAGGTTGGTCCACATCTAATTAACAAATATACTCTGATCACAACAAGCCAAGTAATGATTACAGCAAGAAAAATAAAAGATTTATCAAAGATGTGGGCTGGGTTAGGTTAGGAGATAGTTAAAGCTCACAGAAGTGGTGGTCAAATAGGAATGACTCTAAGAGCAAGATCGATAGCTAAACTGTGATCAGGGTTCCAATACAACCAATAATAGGGGAGAGATGGAAAATCTTCTAACTTACTAGACAAATATAACAGATACAATCGTCTACTAATAGAACATATAATATTAAGTCCTTCAGCCATCATTAACCAATTGATTAGTCGCTATAATAAGCGTCAAGGGTAAGCAACCCACAATAAAATTTCAAAGCACTTATAGAGTCAATGTCATGTGCTAGTCAAAAGCAACCATACAATCAAAGAGCTATTCACACAAAATCAATTTGTTTGCACATAGAATGTAATATGAGAATATCTAACTTAACTGCCTGACTTCTTACTTAGTCACTCTAGAATAGAAAGATAAACATGATAATACTTTGAGAGTTCACTCTCATACAATACTTATCATCTCTATGAGCAGTTAAGCGTTTAGCCTATCCAGTAATGGATTTACTTCAAATACCATGTTAAACTAAACATTGAACTGCATAATAATCAAGCGCGCGAATCGAACATTAAGTGCGTAAGAGAAAAGTCCTAACCCAGAATGAAGAAAAACAGAGGGGAAAAGGAATAAGGTCTCTATATACAAAAAACGCCGCATCAACGGAGTAAAGCAACGTAGATAAAAAGTGGAAAATTTTCATACTTCTGTCTTGAGAGAGATAAAACGGAACATTTGTACAAACTGGAGGACCCAAAATATGCATATCATAACATAAAGACAAGAGCAATTGATATTTCAGGCAAATACAGAAAATATGACTTCATTGATAAAGAAAAAAAAGGTGATACTCATATGAAAGGTGAAAAAAAACATGCCATTAAAAGACCATCCAAGTGAAGGTATTGGGTCCGCGGGTCAAGCCTGCCAAATAAATTTATTAAAAGAAACATAATAGACTACATATTTCTCAAGCAATGGCGAGATATCATCCAAAGGCTACAACACACTGCGTACATGATCATCTATTTCTACAGCAGATTAGCTGAGAACCTGTATACATATAATCATAATTTAACCTAAGCGCATCTGTGCTAATAAGTCATACGTTAATGAGAGCCATACAATCGGCGTCTCACATTTATTAAATACCTTAGTGTATTCATGTAATCACACATAGATGATACCAGATCACAAAAAACAACTTCATATCAAGATAATTGATGTAAAGTTCAGTGTACACGATACTTGCATTAAAGCACAACATCCATGACAAAGATCAAATAAAATTCATAAACATATCTATTAGTCAACAACCAGAAAATTTTGTACTAGTACTGGTGGATTATTGCACATTATGTAAGCTATGAAGTAAAATGAACAAAGTTCTCCCTGTACATACTCCAACCAATTTGATCTGCAAATCCAAAAGTACAAAAAAATAGTAAGTGGATTTCCCTTTCAATATTAAACTATATCTTATAAACGAATCATTGGTACCAATCCATTGAGCAATAAATTCTGGTGGCACGGCAACCATAACTTTATATCATCTAGGAAACGGAAAAGGTTCCCTGAAGTAGTCTTATGTTCCCAACACATACTGCAACTCCAAAAACAATACTATTGATTTACCAGATAAGAAACAAAAAAGCAATTCTGAATTTTCATCCACATTTAATAACAAAACATACCACAATCTAAAAAAGTACACAGATAATAACATCAACCAAAGAATATTTTATATATATTAATAAATCAACCTAACAAAAAGAGCCAATCAAAACAAGATAATAATCTAACAATTGAATTGATCAAAAAACAAACGATTAGTTTAACTTAATCAGCGATTTGACTGAACACTCAATACATAGTATCTCAACTTAAGACAAAAACAAAACAGAGACATCAATTTTCGATAATCAAACAATCAAAAAGATAAAATGAATCCCATTTAATAATATAAGAAAGTACTTAACCTTTTTTTAATTGGGCATATCATAACAACTCCAGCCAGCAATGGGAGTCCCACTCTCTTTCTGATTCCTCAACCTACAAAGCTCCAGACCCCGACGATCCACAAAATTTTAAGTCTATATTATTACAGTGTTTAACTCACCAATATATTCTCTTATCTGCGATCATATTTCTACATACCACAAAAAGTATACGACAGATCATTTTCCTCCATTACTAAATGCATAAACACTATATACGGATTCACTTGCATTTATACGGTTCTCATTAAAACTACAGGGACCCAACCTCCACACATATAAAATATTATGCAGTGTTACAGAATTACCCCATTAAATGTTATATACAGTCAAAAATAGCACAACATTATTGCAAAATGTTGTCGGGTAACATTAAAAAAAAATCCCGAAATTGTGAGTCATCCCCAAACTAAATTGTATCACACGAGTGCCACTCCTCTAGTATAAAATGCGATTAGGGTTCTTTACTTTTGGACACCCAATTAAGTACTGCAAAATCATACCCCACCGCAAGGGCAGTGAGTCTGAGTGCCTAACTCCGACACTGTCAAACAGGGGCTTCGAGGGCGTAATGGGCGTCGATTTTGCTGCTGTGCTTTTGTCGATTTGTGGGGCGCCAAGGACCACCGGTTGATAGACCACGGAAGCAAGTCTGCCGGGTGGTTCCTGAAGAGAAAATGTGAGTGATTGGTTACCAATAATTTGGATACATTTCTTTGGAGAGATTTTCTATGGGAGTGATCAAACCTTATCGCATAGATGAGAATGACCTAATCTATGTTAAACTGTTACCAAAATTAAGAAAAAAAAATTTTTTTTTTGATACCCAAATCAGAGTGATTGATTTAAGACAAATGAACCGCGTCATATTCAGTTAGATCTTTATCTATGGTGGTACTGTAGTAGTCAATTGAGGCAAACAAATTAAGCACGAGAAGGGGAGATATAAAAGGAAGGAAAATGACGGAAATTACGCCAAGAAAATATTTTACGAAAGAAGGAAGTTGCAGTGAAACTGATGAATACACCTAAAGCAAAGAAAGAAAAGTATGTAAGCCTTTCTAGCAGTAGAGTTAGTATTGAACGTTTGTCTGAAGTACATAGTGCAGTTAGACTGTAGGAGAAATTAAGAGAAAGATATGCAACAGAGGAAGTGCTGACCTAAAACATTTTGCTTCATTGTTTTGTTTTGGGAAGATATGACCGTTGATTTGCACTATGTTTCCGGAATTTTTTCCAAGCCATATACCCCCTGAGTTTTAGCTTAAAACGCCATATACCCCTCGTGCCTTTAAATAGAGTTAACATTATTCCCATATCACTATATCCACCCCTTCATTACAACCAACATAATTCAATCAAAGTGAGAAAAATTAAATATTCCAGAAAAACTCAAATTTCAACATCTAATTTTTTAATCAAATTTCCAGAAATTCAAAACAGTAACCATATCCTTAATCTTATTGTCGTGCGCTTTTCCAACTCTCTCCTTATAAAATTCTCAAGATAACCAATTTCCATTATAATTAAAACCCACCTAGAGCGAAAATTTAACACTAACCAAAAACCAACCCAGTAATACACACCATATCTATCAAAGGCAGAAACTGAGCATCCCTTATTAGAGAGAATGACCCATGTCGTGAGCCCACAATATTTAATCTACGACCCAATTATATCTATCTAATTCGACCACCAATAAGTACAATATAATATATATATAAAAACATTAATAAAATAATGCTCAATTGGGTAGTGTGCCAGACTAACCGGGTGCCTCCCGTGTGGTGGGGTCTAAGTAGGAGCGTGTTTATAAAGAATTTCGTTAATTGAGCATCATGTCGCCCCAACCCGTATCTGTATATATTAAGTCAAAAAATTAGAGGAAGTGGCTAAAAACTTTGAACTTTTAATAATGTATTGCATAAAATAGAATCCTAGATAGGATTGTTGAAAGCTAGAATGAGACAAAGGAGGAGAAACAGTAGAATATGGCATGCGAGTTGATAAATACTCTGATAGTCACACTTCCATCGTTTCATGTGTAGAGAAATGACAGAGATGTAATGATACACTACATTGAGAATATAACATAAGGTATTTTGTAAGCGATGAATGCAGCCCGCTTTGAAAGGAACAATTCATTTGGGCTTGCAAGGTGACTAGCAGCTTCCAGACTGCACATATAGAGAAAGAGAGGCGGACATAGAAACGAGAAAAGAAGGAAAGGACCATGAAATTGAAGAGAGAGACAGATGAACATGATTTGTGTTCTTCGGAGTGAAATGATAAGAAGAGAATTGATGGGGGATATAGTTAAAGATTTGTTAGGAATAATGAGGAAGAAAATGAAATAGGTGTAAATGACTTTAAATATTAGTATTAATATGTGTATAAAATAACACAGCCTCTTAGTTTTCCATCCATAGAAAGCGATCGAGAGTTATTTGTTTCTCTAATTGAAGGGGTATAGAGTCCGCTTCAAAAAATAATGGGGAAAGTATTAAAATAAATTATCTTTCTAAAATTCACATTTATTAACTTTGCCAATATATTCCATCACAAAACTCTGCAACTAAATCATAAAAAAATCCAATATAATTACTTTCCAAAATTTTTATCAAACTTACTAAACTCTTTATCGAACTTAGACTTTTTATATACATATCAAACTATAAAATTGTGCCAAAGAATGGAAAAATAATTAAAACTAGGAAGTACAAGTGAGACAAATCCAATGAGCAAACCCCAAACCTATTTTTTTTATAAGCAAATAACAATCAGTCAAATATTGTAAATAGATGTTTGTCACGTTTAAATGTTATGGGAATTAATCAAATCTATTAATAATTAGTTGATAACAGTTAAATGAAAAAAACTAATGGGTTGTCATCCACACTAAGGTCTCTTCTATTCAATTATTTTAGAAAAGACATCATATTTCAAATAAAGTCAAATAAGAAAATAGTTCGGTTCAGAAAAAATAAGTTCAAAAGAACAAACTTATGTAATTTTTTTCTCTCACTAAACAACTTCAAGAAAAGTTCAGTTAAGTCCTGTTTCAAAAGATAAGTGTAAGGTTCAAATAAGTACGGCCTACGAAAAATTAATTTAGGATAAAAAATTAAGTTTCTCTCTTCTTTTTCAAATGATTGTTACGTTCCGAATATTATGGATATTTGGGAAAAAATTATATATGAAAAATCTTCATGTACTGTATAGAAAAATAGCAAAAAATATTCTATACCGTACAAAAATACACTGAAGTAAATGAATTTGTCTTATTAAAATTTTATTTTTTCCCTTAACCATAGTCATACGTCTTAGTAAATTATTAAGTGATCGGTACGGATGGAAAATGGACCGGTTTCASGGCAAGTGGGTATCACCTTCATCCGTTACCCGAATCCAACTGTTACACCCACAGTAGTCATCCATCACCTGCTTAAGTTATCACCCGCATCCCTTTATCCATTATCCAATGGATGAAACATGTACGTGATAAACGGGTGAAAATATAATATAATATCTAATTGAATTTGTAATATAATACACATAATATAAAATATTTATACCAATTATTTAAGCAAATTACTTGTACTTTACATATAATATTTCCTATATGTATCATAAATGGATGGTTAAACGGATGAAGCAACAGATGGCGAATGAAAAAATCTTCACCCATCACCCTCTCCATCCATCACCTATTTTACCCGTTACTCATTTCTCATCCATTTAAATCTGGTTTATCATCCACTTAAATATGCAGTGAAACATATGGTGGATGATCCATCACCCACTTCCATCCCTATTCCCTAGTGAATAATGATCAGCTACAAGCTAAGGGTGATAAGCTACTTCAGCCTATAGCTTTTGGGTGGAAAGGTACCTTTTAACCTACTCCCACTGTTTCTTTTTTATTATTTGTCTTATTTGAAATCGGGGAGATAATTAAAAAAAGAATTTTTAATTAAGAAAAGATGTTAACATAATAAGATTCTTACTTGAAAATAAAGTTATTGACTTTTATCTAGTATAATGAGATAAAGTGATAAAAGTGTGCAGGAAAGTTAATTTTGGGAGTAATCTAGATAATGATTAAACTTTTATTTAATATTAGATGAAAAATAATAAATATGATTCATTTATCTATAGAAATGATTGATAAAGTTGAAGTTAAAAATAGAAAATTCTCTAAACCAAGACAAATATTTAGAAATTTCATTTAAGGAAACAAGACAAACAAAAGGGAACAGAGGMAGTACAATATTACCCACAAACAATATCTTTTTGCACTCTCTCACAACCTCTAATAACAAATAATAAGTTGAGTAAATATTAATGTTCAAAATAGTAGTCATTTTACATCGCAAGAGCTAGCAACCAATAACAGAATTTTTCAAACATATTTTCTATCAGTCCTCCTCACATGAAAACCCTTTGAGTATGAAATGTGGACGCAACACAAATTCTTCATACCCGGGGCGAATCAATTTCACTTAGAAGGAGAGGGAGGTGACATTCGAACCAGTGACCCATGTGTCATGCTGGCTCTGATACTATGTTAACTGGATCATCTCAATAAAAAATTTAAACTAATTGTTGAGACCCAAAAATATAATATATTCTCTATCACAGTCYACAACCACCAACTAGTGAAACCAGCCAAATATTTCGGCCACCAGCCAACAGTTACAAGCGAGTTGTTGGGTAACTAGAAAACAAGGCATTTTTATAGATGTTTCTTCTCGTTTTATTTTTCAACTCTAGTACTCCCTCCGTTTTTATTTAGATATTTCACTTTTCTCTTTGGCCGTTTTTAAATAGATGTTCCAAACCAATATAAAAATAACATTTTTTTTTACCTTTTACCTACTTTATTTACTCTAACATTAATGGATTACTCATTTCTAAAGTCAACTTTTATTATTTTACCCAATCTATTCACCCAAAATTAATATTTCCCAAAAAGTTTTATTCACACATTTACTTTTTTATCTAACTTATTCAACTTTTTACCCAACTTACTCAACTATTTTATTTTATTTTATTTTTTTTGAGGGGAAAAAGATGGTGCTATTTTATTAATTAAGGGACAAAATGTCCATAAGAACATACGGAGCTATCTCATTTGGAATCGTATTGAGCCACACATGCTCACGTTCTAAAGGCACCACCTTAGCGAGGTGATGGGCTACAAAATTTCCACCCCTCTTAACATGAGACCAAGAAACAAAATCTAAAAAGCTAATAGAGAACATAACATCTTCAAGAAGTAAATCCAAGTCACTAAAGTAGACAAGGGACTTTGATAATCTTGAGATTAGGGCCTCACAATCTGACTCAAATCACACGTTGACTCAACTATTTTATTTAACTACTCAATCAACTCTTAAAAATCGTTCCAAAATGATATGAAATATCTAAATAAAAACGTAGGGAGTATGTAAAAGTTCAATAGATCAGCGTAAGAGTAGAAATCTGTGCCCCCATAAAATATCAAT
>SNQN01010043.1:0-23213 GCA_008642245.1 Bassia scoparia
GAGAGACGAAAGTCTCGTAAGACGAAAGTCAAAGTATTTGATTTGGGACGGAGAGCAACTAAAGAGGTTCTGCGACCTTGAGTTGCCCTTTTTTCGTCGGTACCTGCAAACAACGGTTAGTTTTACCTGCAGTTGTGTCCCGTGCGGTCAGATTTCCTTGGATGTGCATGTATCCTTGGAGTGATTCACTTGCGTCGGAATTTCTGGTGCTGGAGAAAATTCCAAAACCCGAAAGGATGTGCGTTTGCAGAACTTCTGGCGCGGGTGAAGATTCCAAAACCCGTAGTGTGCATGCGGAATTTCTAATGCGGGAGAAAAATTCAAAACCCAAAGTGTGCACATGTGGAATTTCTGGTGAGGGAGAAAATTCCAAAACCCAAGACGATGTGCGTCTGCAGAACTTCTGGCGCAGGAGAAGATTCCAAAACCCGAGTGAATGTGTGTATGCGGAATTTCTAGTGCGGGAGAAAATTCCAAAACCCGAGAGGATGTGTGTATGCGGAATTTCTAGTGCGGGAGTAAATTCCAAAACCTGAAGTGTGCACATGTGGAATTTCTGGTGCGGGAGAAAATTCCAAAACCTGAAGTGTGTATGCGGAATTTCTTGTGCGGGAAAAAATTCCAAAACCCGAGGTGTGCACATGTGGAATTTCTGGTGCGGGAGAAAATTCCAAAACCCGGATAGATGTGTATGTGGAACTTCTGGCGCAGGAGMAGATTCCAAAACCCGAAAAGATGTGTGTGCGGAATTTCTGGTGCGGGAGAAAATTCCAAAACCCAAGAGAATGTCTATGTGCAATTTCTAGTGCGGGAGAAAATTCCAAAACCCGAAAGGAGTGTGTATGTGGAATTTCTAGTGTAGGAGAAAATTCCAAAACCCAAGAGAATGTTTGTATGCGGAATTCCAAAACCAAAAACCAACAATCACGTATAGCGGCAACTGCACGTAAGATGGGCCCTAGCCTCGTGTAGAGGTGGTGCAATTTGCAATGTAATGTGTTTGTGCTGGATGCATCACTACTACAAAAAAGGGAAAAGAGAACGCCTCAAATATGCCTAAGAGAACTCCTCAGGAGCGTTCTCCATGTTACAGTTCTCTTAGCCTAAGAGAACACCCCTTTTTTAGAGTTTTCTTAAGTAAAACAAAAGAGAACATTTGTCATAAATAGGCGTTCTCTTTTCTTCCCATTAAAGAAAACTAACATTTTATGGAGGTGTTCTCTTTGCTTCTTGTAAAAAAATCTACAAGGTGTTCTCTTCCACTACTCAAGAGAAAAGCAATTAGTGGAGGGTTTCTTTTGTCCTACCAATAAAAAAAGTTTTACAATTACCAATTTCATTTTATTTTTTAAAGAACCAATTATATGACAAAATAACTTATATAATAAAAGCCAATACGGTATATTTTAATAATCCATAATATCCATTAAATAATATTATGCGTTCATGACATGCTATAATAATGGCAAAACTTATACCATTCTCATTAATTAGACGGATACTCCAAAATCAAATGATCCCGCTAACAAAAATCAAATTTATGCATCAAAATTCTTCATGAATCTATTCAAAATTTCATCGACATGATTTACAACACATCATCAAATCTTCTGCTCCTTCTCCAAGTTTGTTGCCTATGTTTGACAACGAGAAAATCATAAGTCTCGACTGATCAATGCTCTCTGGAATAAGTCGAAGGAGCCCCGGGAAAACTGCAAGACATTTAATTGCATTAATTATTATAACCAACTAGATTACAATAATATGTGTTCAAATAACTAAAATTTGAGCACAAATTTCGCAAAGTCTCCTTTGGTAATATAAGAAACCCCAAATGGGAAATAATGAAATACATCAAACCGTCTCATAAGATACTCCACTGAGAATTAAAACTACAACTTTTACATAAAAAAATCACCCAAATATGTCATACATATTGACAAGCAACATTTCAAGGACCCTTTGATTCTAGATCTATGTCCACGCTCAATAAATAGTTGTCTTTCTCCAGCATTCTCTCTTTTCACTCACCATACTACAATTACAACACTTGCACCTTCTCTCCAACTCTCTCATAATTATATTTTCATGCATCTTTAGAGTTTCTATTTACAGGATGCATAATGCTCACACATACAATACACACTGCCCTTCTCTCCAACCTCTCCAACAATATATGTTTCACATCTTTACATTCTCTTTACATATGGATAATGCTCCATGCTTAGTTACACAGTAAGGAGTTCACAAGCTAGGTATAAGAAAGCAATGAATCGAAATAGTTCCTGAAATAAAACACTTTGTAAATATAGAAACCAACTCAATCATTAACTGCTAAATGGGACAATTGGCAATACACTGACATGCGTCTCTTTAATAAAGAAAGATGAAGATGAATGTGTCACAAACTAATTCTATGTCTAACACATTGTCAATGCTCGAAGCAGTAACACGATTTAAGAGCATAGCATATAGAAAAATTCTACATATTTACAAGATGAACATTTGTATTTTAAATCACTATGATTATCATATGCATTATAACAATGTCTTTCACCAATCTCCCTCGTGGTTTGAGATGAATCCTTTAATACTGTGTGGTATAAATCCACAATTAACAAGTCCTTCAAATTTTTCAATATTTCTAAGACAGAATCTAAGACAAAATCAGGCAAAATCTAAATTTGGGATGAAATACATTTCGATTAAAATGATGAATTAATGAAAGAACCATTATAAAACTATTTTCTACATTGAAAAGGAATTAAATACAAATGTTCATCTTTTTACTACAAAGATTCACAAACTCTAATTCGAAAACTAAAAACAAACTAAACAAACAAAACAAAACCACAAACAAAACAAAATTACCTCAATAATATCCATCTCCACCTTTATTCGATCCCATCTCCAACCCCAAGTCCAAGATCAAACAGCAAGAAAGAGGTAGACTGGTGGCAGGTTCAGAATCAACAATCCCAACACAACTGTAGGAAAATTCAGACAATTCAGAAAATTCSAAACTCTATTCCTCATCTAACATCAAAGGAATGAAAATATTCTAAAACTTAAAAACCCTAACAAACAACTAACAGCAAAACCCTTAAAATGATCTAAAATTCCAAATTCCTAGTTCGCAGCTAACATTAAGAATACCACCAAAGTGGCCACTACACAATCTTAAGGCTACCGACCGATGATAAGGAAGATTTTAAAAGGCATATCATATTGAAACTGCACAATCTTGTTTCAGTAAAGCACTTGCTCACCTCCAAAGCTATGTCTTGTACTTTCTAGAAGATCAACAATTGACGAACCTGATCTTTTTCCCATTTTAGCTAGGCTTAGGTTGACATTAAATAGTTTAAAAACCACTACTATTTCAATAAGGCGCTAACCTATTATGGCTCCCTCATACCTAATTGTGTTTTGTAACGTTGAACTTTCATTGAATTTGGTCACATACAAGAATCAACCACATATCACTAAGGTCTGGACTCTGGAAGTTAGCATGAAAGTGACAAAAGTAAAGATGAATTCTTTTACCATAAGAGAAAATTGTAACAAAGATATATTCAACTCACATATTGGATAATTCCATGCAGAGATAACTAGCACAACGCCTAGTGGTTCTGCTACTATTTGCCTGATGAAGGGATGCGGACAATTGGAGTTTTCATGCAGTGTACAACTTTAAGACCAGCAGAACTTGAAATCATGAAAGGCAAATGGAGAAAATGTGTAATTTGCCAATTGCATACTATTAAGTTCTGAAAAACTGACAGAATTTACCTTTTCTGGCTTCATCCACTACTTTAATTCCTTGAGTGCCACTTTACACGAGGACTTTAAAAATGAAATCTATATCAGTGTAACAATCTTAAGGTTAAAAGTTATTAGTTGTTTACTGCGAACTAATAAAATTAAATTAAGGAAAATCAAGCTAAAAATTAAATTGAAAAAACAAAAATCAAGAAAAAATTAAACTTGAACAAATAATTGAATGAATAAACTTGAACAATTCATATTATATAAATTGAAACAATCATCAAAAATGATTTGAGAATTCTTGCTTTGAATTGAACAATTCATGACTTATACTACGAATATGAACAATAGACTTTGCCAATTTATTTAATTTCAGAAAAAAATTACACATTCAACTAAAATTGAAATTAATAAAAAAAACAGAAAAACATATATAAAGATCCCAAAAATTGAGGGCATAGAATTTGGGGATTTAGGTTTTAACTGAGGAGGAATTTAAGCAAGGTGGAACGATGGCAGCAACTTGTACGCGACGGAGGAGATGCCGAGGGCAGTAGAGTATGGTGGTGCAGCAACAGAAGAGGACGGCGGCGGAGAGTAGCAAGGACGACAAGCGGCAGCAGCAGTAAGAGGGGGCGCAGCAGCAGTGAGGCGGCGCAGCAACAGTAGAGGGCGACACAACAGCAGATCTAGAGACGATGCGTGAAGGATGACGACAGCGACGAAGGAGTAACCTCGATGTAGACGCGACGAAGGAGGACTAGCAGTTTGGCCGTGGAGAATTAATGGTATGGGTAGTTAGAGGGACATGGGGTTTTGGTGAAGAATGAATGGCCGTGGAAAACTTTTGGATGAATTGATGAAGAATGAAATATTTTCAAGTGAAAATGACATAATAGCCTAATATGACGGTTCAATATCTTAATTGGATATGTTTGGCACAAAATAAATTTTGATATTATTTTCAATTTGATAGTTTTTTGTGTGAAATTTTTTAAGGAAAACTTAAGAGAACAACTAGGATAATAAGGAGTTCTCTTTGGTTAAGTTGTGGGTCAAAGAGATTAACAAAGAGAACTGCTATGTCAAAACATTGTTTTTTTGGTCTAAGAGATCTCTTTTCCATTTGGTGTCTCTTTATTATGTTCCTTTTCCCTTTTTTGTAGTAGTGAATTGAAGGAATAAGTTCAGTCCAAATGCTCCAATTCGGTCCAAATGGAAGTCAAAAGCCCAGATTAAGTTCGGCTTGTTTTTCATTTGGAAACGAGTTGAGTCTTTTTTTGGCATGTTATTTTCAGTACCTAGAGTCATAAAAGTCAATCACCAAGGTTAGAAGGATAAAGGCTTGCATGGAATACGAAGGTCACCTAATCAGTCAAACCGCAAAAGGCAGTTGAAGGGTCTTGGTCCAGATTGGAAATTTGACATTCAGGGAAACTCTTGGCTCGTTGGTTTTAAAATTCTCAAGGAAAGGCTGATTATTTCAGATATTAAAGGAAGGATGCAAGTGGCAAGCAGTTTAATCAATTCTGAAGTAATGAGTAATTGCGTCATAACTCAAAAACCCTAGTTCGGTTACTTCATTAATTTGCGGTTTTAAGAGGATTTCTCAAGGTTTCTGATCCGAATTAATTAAGGGGCTTTTCTGGTTTGTTTCCTTAATTATTTTTGTGTTATGAAACCTTTCCTTTTCTGTCAGTTTTATGTCGACACATTATTGGGTAGTTCATGGGTAATCTTTTCATTTTCTTTTCTTTATTCTAAATTATCCTTGTAATTATTAATAAGTGTAAGGCTTGTAATATCGGATATATTAGCCTGGAATACCAATGAAAGAAACTCAACTTGGTGATTAAAACTGTGTGCATGTGTGCATGTATTTGTCAATTGGCAAACCTGGAAATTTATAAACACATTCTTAAATTGTGTTTATAGAATTTCGACTTCAAACATGTCTCAAGGACTTTAAGAAAGACTCAAAACAATGAAAATTACATACTCTTATAATCCAACTATAATACAAATAAACTAGGACAGAAAGTACAAACTGAAAAAGACATAAAAGTTGGACTTTATTATGTGATCCGAGGACTTGAGAATTAGGTTAGAGGAATTGCAACACATTTCGTGTATAAACACACAACTCGAGGCATACTCGCAATATGAAAACGGCAAGAATTCAATTCTAGCAAACAAACCGAGCTGCCCTTAAATTGTACCCCCGGAGTAAAGGGACCGGACCTAGTCCGGCCCGGTGACGCCCCGGCGYGCATACACTAGCCTTATTACTATTGTTGAGCAATGCGAGGCTAGTCGTACTCCTATGCCGTTGTGCATGGAGGAGTTATTTATGATGCTTGACCGACTTAAGAAGGATACACACGTGACTTTACCTAGATATTCCATCTTACTACAGGTATAATATTTTTGTTTAAATCTTTGAAAAATCGTGCATTTATACAAAGATTGTTGATTGTGTGTTTATGTGATGATTAAATATTGTACATGCTGCTATTTTTGACCAATTTGGCTGATGGAGCGCTTGAGCCTTGTTGAGGCACCCCAAAATCCTGTGAAGTATGATGCTTAGGGATTTTTTTCCTGTAAGAGGGTCCATGTCAACAAATCCCAACATGAGTGGATTCTTATTTTTGTTGACTATGGCATTCTCATGCGGTGGACTGTCCCTTGGTTCAGTATCAGGAGTATGGTGCATACTCACATGTCCCCGTATGTGTGTGTGGCAAGCTTGACCACATTGACCTTCTACTACCCTTCAAGGGTAATGAGGCAGTTTGGGAAAGTGCAGCTTATTCCCACAATTGACACGACTAGGCCGGAGGACAAGCATTTGTGTTTGGGCAATGCAATAGAGTTAGAGAAGTACTGGGAATCCCATTCTACACTTGAGGTGACACCACTTTTCTCGAGGTGACCGCAAGATTTCTGTCCATTACTGTGTCTGGATGAACGCTACAGATACCATGAGTCGTGCTGAGGCAAGACGTGTGGAGCAGAAAGACCATGCTAATAGTAAGATACTRGACTGTGACTCTACTRAGATCTCTTTGCTGACTTTAGAGCTGTTTTCGTCAAGGAAAAACTTGGTCCTAARAAGGTGCCCGTATGGAATACGCTTGAAAGACTTCCTCCTTTGAGGATTGACTCAAATGTTGCTGAAAGAGACTAGGCCTAAGGAGACAAATGGAAGTGACAAAGGAAAGGGGAAGGCTGTRATGGAGGATAAACCCAAGAAGCACAAGCAACCCTAAGGGTGAGAGTTCAAGTGCAAAGAAGGCTGATGTCAAGGAGCAAGATCGAAGAGGAGAGTTAGGAGTGATTACTTTTTCACACGTCTTGTTTAATTTCATGTTGTTTATTTTTGAGTTAATAAAGTAATTGGCCTACGAACTGGCTTTTGCATGTTTATAGTGAACTTGGGAGCCGTGAAATTTTCTTATGTTGGTATTTGCTACAATTTAATTACAAGTAGTATAAATTACAAACCTTGCATTGCTTTTTATCATTGTTTTCTTTTTAGCACATGTTGAAAGAAAACTTCATCAATCACCCGCTTGACTATGTTCACTTGCAAATTCCAAAACAAGTAGTGCACTTGTTATTGTGGTCGATAAGTTTTCATTTAGTGAGGTTGTATTCATTGAGTTGTCATTCAATCAATAATTCAAGTTCTATGGTATTTTTCTTCACTCGTCTCTTTATTTCTTGTTTCTTAATTGCTTGTAACTTGTTATTGTTATTTTTTAGTAGTATTTAGCTCTTATTACTTATTATTGTGGTTATTTGAGTAGTTATTCATGTTTAGCCAGAGATTTATGTTTGATTCATGTTTTATTTCTTTCAAATCTATGATGTGTGAGTAGTCCCCATTTCTAGGGTTAGTGTGATGCTATTGTGACTAGGTTGAGGTTTGTCTTGTCAACTAAGTGGAATAAAGGGGAAAGTGGCCTTTGAGTGTTTTGGAAACCTAGTTAGCCCTTGATCAAGGTTACCTAGTGTTTGATTGTTTCATTGCTTTGTCTATGAGTGTTTGACAACATCATTTCATACTTGAATGCCATGATCACAACAATGCCTAAGAGAGGATTAGAGTGATTAGGATTGTTGTTTTTACTCTTGTTTGAATGGTGGTTTGTTGGGGAGAGTGACTCGGTGAGGCCTTAAGGGATACCGACATTTTCCCTTACATACTCAATCTCTTAGTTTTTGGCCTAGCAAGACAGTGAGAGAAAAGAAGAGAGTGTTCCATTTTCCCATTTCCACGTTTGTTTGGCAGGCATTACGACCTAGTTTAGGAATTCCGAATCACATTCCCTAGATTCTTTATCATTCGCGTTAGTCTTTAGTTAATCGTAGTTTGTTTCTTGTCATTAAAAACTTCAAAATAATTAAGATTCTTAGCTAACCAAATATTCGTTTTCGTGTGTTCCCTATGTTCGATCCTTGGTATTATACAATACCACATTTTTTGATTTGGATAAACCTTAACAAGTGGAAACAAAGCTTGCCATTATTGTTGTTACCATCATCCAGTGTTTGTTGTCGTAGTTATTTGTTGGAATATTCCACGGCATTGATGCATGACACACCCCTTGGAGTTGTAAGGTGCATCATTCTTTCTTGTTGTAAGTTTGTAGATACCTACATTTGTCTCCTATCCAAGACAACCATTGATAAGACATCACATGCAACAAACAAGCTGAATTGAGAGAGCTAGGGGCCTAACATATCTAAAGGCAAATTTCACTACCGAGCACATTTTCATACACTAAGCACCTTAAAATGAGTGTTAATTTTCAAATATTTTTAAATTATTTTTTAAAAAAATTCTAGAATTTTCTATATTTTTTAAGCATTTTGGCAATTTTCAGATTTTTCAACAATTTAATTAATTTGCGATGATTAATGAAATTGTGAAAGCAATTCGAAAATTTCGAAATTTTGACACAATGAACATGATTTTACAAGGAATTTTATGCTATTTTTCCATGATTTTGGGACTTGTAAAAAATTGTTATAAATTTCCTAAGCGAAAACGTGCACCGTCAGAAATGGCTCATTCCGTAAGCTTCCAAGGTCTGGTTTGTTGTCCAAACTTGCTGACGTTCAATGAGCTAGCTCGTAAAATTTTGGGATCAAAATAATATCTGCAGCTATTTTTTTTATTTTATTTCAACAAGTTAAGCTAACATTGGCAAGTCAAAGAGGATAGGAGGCGGGCGTTATTGCCCAATTGGGCATTATTTCGCCATGTTTTTGGCAAGTTTTTCGCCCTATTCATTTCTTTTTAAACTCATGCATATAAATACCAAGCCACCCCTCATTTCCCACAAACCGCAACATCATCCTTCAACACCTAGTTACCGTTTCCTCTCTCCTTCCTCTCTAAATACTCTCTTACTTTGCATTCAAATTCACAAATTGTTTTGCGATTATTTTACACATCAAATAAATTTAAAAGGGTCTCTTTCAAAGGTTTTTAAGGTTTTCAAAGGCTACAGGGTTGTTAAGGGTCTGAAGCATCGTTCTCAATCGATAGCTGTAGACACCTGAAATGTGTCCCCAATATGAGTAATCCGTGATAACATACGCGTCCGCGTTTTGTTTCGAATTAGAAAGATGCTTTGAATTCATAAAAGTTGGATATGCGAGGTCGTAGTCGGAAATATGAGCAAAAAGGTCAAAGGCAAGGCAAAAATAATTCTTTCGGTTTTTTCAAAGGTTTTCAAAGGTTTTCAAAGCGATTCTCATGCTTTTTTGATGTTTCATGCATGTCCGTCACATTTTTCTGAATCCGCCAGTATTTTTTAAATTATTTTTCTGATTTTCTATGATTTTCTATGAATTTTGCAATGTTTAAATACGCAGAATACGCAGAAAATACATGAATAATTAGAAGAATACTCCGGAAATACGTGGAACCTTCTAGAACATTCTAGACCCTTGCTTGGAGAGCAAGGGTGTCTAGGTGCCGTCGAATCAAAGGAAATCACGAATAAAATCGGAGGAAATCAAAATATTTCGAGGTTTTTGGAAAAAATATGCAAAATCATTGAGCGTATATACGCAACTGATGAGCGTATATTACGCTCAACAGGAGCGTATATGCTCAACAGGAGCGTATATACGCTCAGCTTATACGTACAAAACTTGCCAAATTCTTGTGAAGGTGAGCAGCGTATATACGCTGCAAGTGACGTATATACGCAGGAAGCAGCGTATATACGCTCACTTGCACGCGTATATACGCAGGGTTTTTCAAGCTCCGTTTTTGCCTCGTGCCTATAAAATAGCTCTTGCTAGTTCAGTTCGCACACCTCGACTTCTACCACGACTTCATATGCTTTCCTACGCATACTCTCTCTCTCTAAAAACACTCAACCAAAACACATTCGTTTTAGTTCAAGCATCGATTCTCTTTCGAAATCAACAAGCGATAAAAAAGGTTAATTCCTGAGATTATCACCAATAATCTCTCTCACTTTCTTTAATTTGACTAACCATTGTTATGAGTTTTTAATATAATTAAAACAATGTAGAAACTCACACTTTTAATCGTTCATGTAAATATGTAGGGTTTTTCTTAACGTTTTCATTGTTTTCATTGTTTCGTTTTTCATTCTTTTCATTTCGTTTCATTATTATTATCCATTGTCAATACTAACAATTCTTTATTCTTGTATAGCAATCGAGGCGAAAGATCCATTGCGCTTGCGTTTATCCATGGACTAACATTGCTTTCTTTGTTTCATGTAGCGATTCAAGGCAAAGGATTCGTTTCATTGTGGTTTTACAAACTAACTTTTTGCTTTCTTTGCAGATTTAGGGTAAGATGAGTTTTTGCATATATGTGAAGTTTTATACTTCATATTACTCATCTTGTGATTATTGTATAACTTTTGTATATATTTGCTAAACAAAGACCGGAATTAGTGAATCACTTTAAATCAGATTAACTATGGACAACCTGTTTAGGCACCGTTTTTAACATGATTAATACAAAGTGGTCACAATTTTAGGTTAGGTAGTCGCTTGTGCATAATAGTTACCCGCTTTCGTAGTAATTTTAGGGTTAGAACGCTCCTAAGGTGCTAAATATGTAAGTTGTGGTGCATCAATAAATCGGATTAATGGAATTGCAATGAGACCGAATAGAGGCCGCTACATGGGGCGAATTGGGTTACAGATCTGTTCGTACATGTCCCGAACCCACGACTGGTTACTTGATTGGACGTGGGGCATTGATTTGGCACAACGTTTTCGGGCGTCCGTGAATAACCTTTCTAGGCAGGTGGCGACTCCCTCATTTCGACACACTACAACGACTCACGTGCGGGATTCCGTGGCTCAAGCCCACGCACAAGCACCCTCGATGTAGTACCAAGCCGCGCGCCGCTATAATACGCTGAGGGCGCGCCCAGTCCTACAATTTGGCGACTTCACTGGGAAATCACCGTTAGGTGAAGTGACAGACTTGAAAAGTCTCGTAATTCATCATCACGTTTTATTGGATTTTGCATTTTGCATGTGACTTTCGAATAAGGCGCGCCTCAGGCTCCTTGGTCTCACTATGGGATGTTCTATGCTTGAGACAACCATAAGGGGGGATACTACTTGGTTGCATGTGGTTAATTGATCGCATGGCTAAGGCAAGTCCTATCCGCCATGCCGTGTGTGCACGTGTTACTGATGCGTGTGCAATAAGGGGTATCTTGGCCATACAATGCTGATTGCAAGTGGTGAAAAAAAACTGGACCAGCTCTGCCTTAGGCGTGGTACACTCTCTGACTTAACCTAGACTGACATAGTTGGCTTGCCCGTCATGTGTCTTGTATATACGTGTATGTATGGGTCCTAGACATTTACAGTTCTAGACATTAACACAACACTTTCACATAGTCCATGGTCATCTTTTAGTTCACGTCATGCATTTCATAGCCATATTGACTTTAGTTGACCTCTGCTTAGTCTGCGACCTAGTTCACTAGGATTTGTCCTTCAAGCCTTCGACCTTAGTCCACACAGACTTTGACCCTAGGTTTTTGACTCTTGACCATTAGAGTCACATAGACTCTAATCTTGGTTTTGAACCCTTGACTACTAGGGTAGGCCACGACTTTGACCTTAAACGTTGACTTTAGACCTCACATTAGGTTTGACCTTGCATTCAGCAACACAGGCTCGACATCTAGGCGGCCCTAACCACTTAGGACATGTGCATACATTCCCCATGTGCATTTGGTGCCCTTTCAAAAAAAATTCAAAATTCAAAAAAAAAAAAAAAACAAAAAAATTCAAAAAATTCAAAAATTTTTCAAAAAAAAAACGAAAGGGCACGTGCATTCATACATCATTCTAGGAAAGATGGCCATGGAAACTAGGACATGCATCTGCATTCATACATTTATAATGACCAAGGAAGTTTACTAAGGGTTTATTTCTTTTGAAACAGGGGTGAAGTCGTCTCCAAGCGCGCTCGACCAAAGAGTTGAGCCCTGCCCAGTCCAGACCTACCTTCCTTTAACCTTTCCAGTTGGATGAGTCCTCAGCCTCATCCAAACCTATAGCTTCCTCTATAACCTTCATTTGAATCGGTACCGTAGGCCCATCCAAGCCTAGCCTTGCCCGTACCAGTATTCCTTTCATGACACTATCAGCAGTCGACCGCTCGAGTAAGCATCCTTTCGAGCCACCCTCTTGACAAAATGGCCTCGTCAACAAGAAAAGCTCCAAAAGCTTACCGACAAAGTTCAACAGCTGAGGCTAAGATCAGGAATTATGAACTCGCGGCCCTCTCCTATGGACTAAGCTTGTTTGAAAAAGGCAATCAAAAGAGCCGACCTTAGGGTCGACTCGGGTCGACACCTTCTGACACCAGAGATCCATTACCGATCGCTGCTTGGACTCACGCTAACCTTGGGGAACCAAACTGCTATCAGGGTTTCTCTGAAAGGCGAGATAGAATCAGTAGAGCTTAGAAAGGGTATACGGACATGACCAATTGATGACTCTCGAGTTGACCATTATAAAGGTGATTGTAGAGCACCCATGGTACTTAAAGGCGGATTCAGAGACCTGCTCGTTTGTAGTGTCTCAAACGGATGGATTTCACGCTTATGGTTGTGCTGAACCGAACTGTCAGGGGAGTGGTTTGTACTGTGGTCTTCAACATCTTCTGTTATGTGAAAGGATAAGTATGACGACTGCTTGGGCTTAGGAGATCCGTACTACTCGCATAATCATCCGGTAAGGGATAGTTCAATGGACAAACAACAGACCCAAAAATCCTACTCCGAGTAAGCATTGACAATCTCTCAGTTTAACCGGGGGGACAATAAACATATAGAGGTGCAGGGGTTCACTTACAAATATTGACTAGATTTCAGAGCATGTCCGAGTAGGAGTTTGCTAGCTTTACCCATGGCAACTAAGTCTTCCCGTCTCCTACTCGCTAATAGAGCACGGTCAGAAGAGACTTCATGTTCTAAGCTCAGACCAGAATACAAAGATCATCTTCAAAGTTATCGAGGCTTACCATTCGCAAAGGTCTACGACATGAGTGGACTAGAGAATAGATCTGTCGTTCAATTCAACATAGTCAGCTAGAGTCTTAGCTTTAGGATCGAGTCGGAGAGTCCTTTCCCTATGATATATGTATTTCTTTTTTTTCCATTCGGAGTCTACTGTCATTAGGTTTAGGATCAAATTCTGGAAATTAGCTCTATGTATACGTTTAATTCTTTTGTTTTTTTATATAGGAAGTATATTCGTTTCTTTAGACCAATCTCATATATTGTTTTGTTGTACCTCATATCTTAATTTGGATATCATTAGTTTGATCGTATTTCGGTCTTTATCATTAATGACATTTTGCTCTAATAGATGTCCTTCTTTTGCAGAGCTCAATAATGAAAATAACCTTTCTCTTTGCATTTCCTTAGCATCAGAAACAACAATACCATTGCACACCATTGAAGGAGTAACGCTATCAGTTCAAGGCTATCTTCCTTTCAGCACCCATAGCTTACCTAACCTTTGGCCAAACGGTGCGTGAAGGTAGAGATAGTACAGTGTGGCTAAACAACAAGAAAGTAGGAATAAGAATGGCAAATCGAAAGCAAAAATGTAGATAAAATTCGAGAGCTTAATGGGAGAATCATTGCAACAAAGATGCAAATCAATATGAAAGTCTCAAATAAAAATCCCAATAAGGTCAAAATGCGCTAATCAAACAAGAAAGACATAAAGTTCTAAAATAGAAACACTGCGATCCAGCTGTAAGTCACTTCGTAATCATCAGACCTTTTATCACCTGCAAAGGTCCACGCACTACACATAAGATGCCACTGATAAGCGCCTCTCCCACGCAGGCATTTGATCCAAATCATGCATAGGAAAATACGCAGTACGGCTCGATCCAAGAGGAAATGGCGTAGGAAGCGCTCTTACAGACAGGTCCAGACCCAAATAACTCATAATCCATGAGTCTGGTACATTGATAGTAGTATCTTGATCCTTAATAGTTATCAGACGCGCAAGTCCGTAGAGTATCGAAAACACGACAGACTCGAGTTTGATACCTACACATCTGTAGCCAACAAACATGATACCCAATTCCTTTACCCTCTTAGCACAAAGTTTTATGCCTGTGTGTCTGTATCTTGAACCTGCGTAAGCCTATCTGCATTTCATCACGGTAAGCGGTCTCTCCTCAACTGTCACATCTTAGGGGTATGACTGCAGCATTCAATCATGATACCTCACTCAGGCATCGCTTGCAAGCATTTTCTCTCGTTGATATCTCCGTCCTATGCATGCATGCAAGCTTCGCATGTTCTGAAAATTGGGAGCAGATCAAAATTCACATCCCTCCGTTCCTTCCCTATGCAGCAATTCAGCTCAAGTTACGATAGATTCTTGGGCACAAATAAAGCATCACATCGCACGAGCACCTGTCACTCTACCCAATTAACCGCACATAAAAGCTAAGCACAAAGCACGATGACTCTCCACAAAATTCACTTAATAGCCGTTACTCACTTCAGTTAGGCATTGCCCAACCTTATTTCACAAGCAAGCTCACAGCTGGGGGCTCACCCACTTAACAACCATCAACAGCCACAACCTAAGCATTCCCACCAAATCCCAGTGGGTTGGGGGCTCACTTGACAATCAGCAGCATCACTTTGACTCGAATGGGGGCCTTGAGACGGCTCCATCCCACAATTCAAAGCACTTTACCCTTAGTTCATTGTCCTTGGTCCATTTCATGAATTCAGATCTAAGAAAAGATTGTGGCTATTAACACACCTCGAAATAACGCAGCAATCATCAATGCATGAGCATTACAAACAGTCAATCATGCATATGCATCCTTTGCAAAACAACGTAGACATCACAGTGACATCAGCACATTACATCATGGCACATATGGCACATTGCACATGTGCACATGCCATTGCACATTACATCAACATGAACACTGCAATTGCACATTGCACCACCTCAACACGAGGCTGGCCTATCTTACGATGGCATCTTGCCTGCACACCTACTATACGGCATTCATCGCGATGCGAGAACGTGGTCTGTTGACACGCAATCAGTTTCTTCCCGAAAAAGCAAGGGCAGCCGTAGGAAGATTTCCTGAGAACGAGGCGTTTCCCGAATGGAATTATAAAGATCCAATCAACCGACATGCCTATACGGCATTTCCATCCGCTATATCACGATCGTTGCGACGCATCGCACATTCTTCCGAAAAGCTCAGGGTCTCGTAGGGAGATTTCCTGAGGAACGAGGCGTTTCCGAAGGATTCAATCAATATCACTCCATGACCATGACGGCATATCATTCGCGTATAATAAAAATAACGGCGAGGTTGTTTGCTACACGAACTTTCCCGAAAAGCCAAGGTCAGCCTGTAGGGGAACAGATCCGAAGGAACGAGGCCGCTGTCCGACGGAACTTGCATTTACTCTCTACTCCAAATGAAACGATCTTGAGATACTAGTCAGTTCACTTATCGAGGCGTGTCACGTCTTATTTCAGAAACGTTCCAAGTCAAACAAGGGAGGCTGCATTTCTTCGATACACGATGCTAAGCCAGAACATATAACCTATGACAAGACAATAGTATCGGTCTCTTGGAACTAATTCGTCCGCGCTACCCAGAATTGCTATCAATATGCCAACTTCGGCGTCTACGATTTCTCCACCTGCTGACAGAAACCAGCGCATCAAGCATCTCTCGGTCTGGTACGATTTCACCCAGCTACAGAAAGTCCAGCACAAACAATCATTTCGGGTCTTATGCGATGTTCATCCGCTAACCAGAAATCCAGCGCAGCTCTTCGTGTCGATGTTTGCTCCGCTACGAAGATTCAAGCAAACCATCTTTCGGTCTTGGAATCTTGCGTCCGTACAGAAGTGTCCGTCAGCACATCGTTCGGTCTGTGAATCTCTCCCGTAAGAAGTTCCGTAGCACATCTTTCGGGTTTTGGAAGGCTTCTCCCGCTCAAGAGAGTTCCGCGCAATGGTCTTCGGGTTGTGGAATTTCTCCGCACAGAAATTCCGCACAACGCATGGCAACTCTCCGAAAAGCAGGTCAGCCAATGAGGAGAAGACCACCGGGATCAGGGCGCTTCCGAGGGCACAACACCGCATGGGGCGTCGGTAGTACAGTAAAACGTAACATTTGGTGCAGGGTACCGCGTACAGGGTACTCAGGGTCCGCAGACGTCTTGGAGTGCGTCTCCGTCCCGAACGAAGTACTTTGACTTTTCGTCTGTACGAGACTAACGTCTCTGTCAGACTCAGGTCAAGGTGGGGCTCTGTAGATCACCAGAAAAGAATGTGTCTCCCCAAATGTGAGTAATCCGTGATGAAAATGACCGCGTTCTCGCGTTTTGTTTCGAATTAGAAAAGATGCTTTGAATCAGTAAAAGAGTCTGGAAAATAAGGCCGTAGTGGTCCAGTCGTAAGTCGAATGATGGAGCATATAAGTAGAGAGTGTACCACGCCTAAGGGCAAGGTCAAAAGGCGACATGTGCAAAAATAGTGATTTCGTTCGGTTGTTTTCAAAGGTGGTCAAAGTTTCAAAGGTGTCTTCAAAAGGCGTGTTTTGGACTACTCATCATGCAGCCTTTTTGTCAGATACTGATGCGATGACATGGCCAAGGATACCCTTATGCCCATGTCCGTACACACATTTTCTGAACTCCCCAGTATTTTTAAATTATTTTTCTGATTTTTACTATGATTTCTATGAATGTTTGGCAATGTTTTAATATACGCAGAATAGAGCGCAGAAAAGTACATGAATATATTAGAAGAATACTCCGGAAATACGTGGAACGTTCTAGAACATTCGTAGAACTCACTTGGCGTGGAGAGCAGGGTTCTAGGTGGTGAATCAAAGGAAAAGTCCGGAATAAAATCGGAGGAATTCAAAAGTATTTCAGGTTTGTTGCAAAAATATGCACAAAGTCATTGAGCGTTAGTCGCAACTGGATGAGCGTATATACGCTCAACAGGACGATTGAGCAGGCTATTACGCTCAACAGGACAACGGCAATGGGCGGGTAGGGATTTATAGGTACGATTGCGATTGAAAGTTAACTCAGCAGCCACTTGTCCAGGTAAGCGATATCACCAAAACTCTTGTCGACAAATGCTTGTGGTGAATAGGCTCGAGCAAGGCGAATTATATCAGCAGAGCATGCCTCATTCTAGTGGCAAAGGAGACGCTAAGAAGTACGGCGACTGGAGGAGACGGCAGGACGTATATTTATCGTCTCAGACATATGGCGAGCGTATATTACAACTGCACGGTTAACTAGAGACTAAATGCGTTTTTTGCATCGTGCCTAGACAATACCAAGTACTAGCATTCGCGCTAGGTCAAGTGATTCGACAGATTACCCGAGACTGCGGTCTTCTACTACGACTTCGATATCTTCTTACGCAAGTCTGCGACTTCGTTCCTTCCACCTACAAACTACTTCACCAACTAACAACAAAACCATTCTTTTTGAGTTCAAGTGATTAATGCATCGCATTCTCTTTCGAATCCAACAAGCGATAACAAAAAGGTTGAGTAGTACACTGAGATTTCGACTTCACCCAGAACTCAAGTTAACTCGGTACGCTGGGCCAGCTGTTCCTGTCTTTAATTTGACTAACACAGCTGTAATGTCGTAGGGGCGCAGTCTGGTTAACTATGATAGTAACTTAACATATGTAGAAACTCACTTTAATCGTACTCATCGAATAGGTGCTTGTGCTGTAGGGCTTGGTAAAATACTCAGCGAGGAGATCCGCTTGTCTATCTTTAACGTGTTTGTCATTGTTATTTGTGCCGATTATTGTAATTTGCGTTGTTTTGTCGCATAATCTTGATGGGAGTCTCAGTCTTCCAGTGCATTGCACTAAGAAAGTATCTCATATTTTATTGACCTTGTCAATACACAACTTCTTTATTCTTGTAGTTACGAGCAATTCGAGCGAAAGATCAGGACTGCGACTTGCGTTTTATCATGGATAACAATTGCGCCTTCTTTGTCTCATCATGTAGCGATTCAAAGGCACAGTAGTGGTGGAGCACTTCGTTTACAATTGGTGTTTTACAAACTAACTTTTTAGACTGGTCCTCCGGCAGCAGTCCTAATTAGGGTCATAGAAATGAGTTTGTTAGACATAATCTGTGAAGTTCTTATACTTCATATTATCTATCTGTATTATAGGTATTAACTTTGTAAATATTTTTGCTAAAGACAAAGACCGAAATGAGTGAATTCACTTTAACAGGTCGAGAATATCTAATACGGTTATGGAAGAACAATCCTGTTCATGATAGGCACCTGGTTATCTCAAGCATGAATTAATCAAAGCGCCCGGTCACGAGGACAGTTTTCTAGCGGGCTCGTATTAGTCGGTAGTCGTGTGCTCATAATAGTGCAAATTACGGCTTCGCACTGTATGTAATTTTCACAAGGTTATGTATAGCGGCTCATCGTAAGGCAATGCTAACACTAGTGTACATATGTTGATGTTGTCATGCCAAATCATAAGAGCTGGATTTCTAAATGGCAATTGCCAATGAGTACCACTAGGAGACTGAGATGGTCCGCTAACTATGCGGTAGTGCCAGAAGCGATATTGCGCGTACTTCAGATCTGTATCGTCACATGGATCAATCCTAGATAAGACCACATGTACGTTAGTGTTACTTGATTGCGATGTCGGTTGGGCACATATAGACGTGTGTGGCACCAACGTATTGGAAGCCAGTGCGGTTGATGCCTTTCTGAGATCACGGTGGACTTAGCATACCCTCACTGACGATTAGAACAGCATGACCATCACAATTCGGTATTGGTACTGGTCAAGCATACAATAAAGTTAGCCGGAGAGTTCCGATAGGAACTCTAAAGCCCAGCAAAAGAGCGACATCGAGAATGATTAAATGAGTAAGCTATATAGAACAGTCCACACCTATAGCCGTGAAAATCATCTTATAACTCTGCCAAAGAGCAGAAAGTTAGTTTGTTAGAAAACAATGAAACGAAATCCTTTGCTTGAGATGCTACATCTGACGCTATAAGACAAAGAAAGCCTTTGTTGAGTGGCGCGGCCATGACAACGAACCGCCGCAATGTTGGCCGAGTAATGGTAGCATGGGGATATTTACGAGCTCGGTAGAGATGTAAGCTGTAGATCACAGGCTTAGGAAAAAGTCTAAGATAATCCATTCTGTATCACGTTTATTTGAGTATTTGGACATCTATTGACTGTGTGACGATCATTATAATCTGAATATAGAAGATCGCGCAGCCATTCGAGGACAGCTTAGTCACTTAACGTGAGAAATAGTCAGGTGCATAGAGACAACCATGAAAACAGAGGGAGAGGATACCGTTAAGAACATTAGGCTCTGACATGTGTGGTTATAGGATCGCATGGCTAAAGGTAAAGTCCTATGCAACGGCCCAGTAATTAGGCAGGGTGTGACGATCTGTGTCTACCATGTAGTGCTGTTAATGCTAAATATGATGGAGATATACATATCGGCGCCAATACATCGACAATGATTGCAAGTGGTGATAAACTGGACAAAGCCATGTGCGCCCATATAGGCGTGGTACACTCTCAGAGACTTAAGACACTAGAGACTGACCGATAGTTGGAGCTGCGTAAATGTTGTTCTATTGTATATTACGGGTGATATGTATGCGGTCTAAGACATTGTAACTCAGCATTGATAGTTAAACATTCACATTCTTATGCAACACTCATCATAGTCCATGGTCATTCTTTTAGTTCACGTCTGCATTTGTCCAATATGCCCATAGTTGGTAGTGCTATTAGTGTTGGAACACATGTGCACGCAATCGATTCTTGGAATGCTAAGACTCGTGAATGTTGTTGCGACTCATGTAGTTCACTTTAGGGACATTGTCGCTTCGCAAGCCTTCGTATCTTAAGTCACAGACGAACACGAGATACCTGCTGTGTAGCCGACATAGCAGTTATGGATCCGTGGCCTTGAACACGAAAGGTATAGTCCAAGCAGTGTACGGACCTTCGTAACATACTTGGACGGAGTCTTGACCATTGACCAGTGCTAGGGTAGTTATAGGGCACGAGCACAAAGAACTATTGGGAGCTTAGACATAATCAGCAACGCGTATGATTAGTTTAGACTGCCACAATTAGGTTTGTAGGACGTTCTGCGCACGTTCCAGCGCAATCTCACATGGCTGCGCTACATTTAGGCTGACCGGACTCCTTAACCACAGCGTCTGTATGGACACTATAGTGCCATGAACATTGTCCCACATTTCACAAGGTAATTGTGCAGCAAATTTGTACGATAATAGCTGAGCTGATATAGCCTCTTGTTCAAAAAAATTTCAAGAAGTCACGATAAAGAAAAAAAAAAAACGCAAAAATAAAGAAATTCAAAATAAGTGATGCAAATAATTTTTCAAAAAAGAAACAGTAAGCGCCACTTCTGTGCATATCATACATTCAGTGCTGGTAAGCGATATTATGAGCGCATCTCGAAACTAAGGTGACAATGCATTCTGCATTGTCAAGTACAGTGTAATAATTGACCATATCCGAGAGAAAAAGCGTTTAACTACGGGTTTTTCATTGTGAAATAGAGTGGGTGAATGGTCTCCAAGTTCCTGCAATGCTCTGATCCCAAAGACGTTTCTGCCCGCATTTTATTCCGACGACCAGTCCCCTAGACCTACCTGTAGTCTCGTGTTCACACATGCCAGTAACATTGACTCTCGCCTCTAGCCAATCCCAAGACCAAGACGCTTTAGTCGACATCATCCTTCTATAGTGATGCGTCTCCAGCACCGCAATATCTTCAATGCCAGGAGTATCTTCTTCTCCTCAAACTCTGCATTCACCTATCGACCTAACAGCCACAAAATGGCCCAACAAGAAAACCCAAAGCTTACCGAGCAAGTTCAACAGCTTGGGAGGCTAAGATTACAATTGGAATTGAACTCGCTAGGGCCTCGCTTCTCTGTGGATAGTCTGGTTGAAAAAAGGACCAAATCTTGAACAAAACAACGGCCCATCACGAACCACCTACTCTCAATACAGACCAAACCTACCTAAATACGAAGCAAACACATTATATACTTCTTGAAACACAACACTGCCAAACTGGGCGAGTTGCTCAGCTCGGCAAAGACGAAAACACAGTTGCAAGTACTGAATGGACACATGATGCAATGATTCATAATAAAGGAGAGAGTCATGTAAGATCACATGAGAGTTCGCACATTTTAAATGGGAGTATGACAACCTTGTCGTTGTATTCCAACGGTCATCCTTTTCGGATTAAAACCTTAAAGAAGTGAATGATCTTAATGAAGTTGGTTCTTGTTCCACTGTTCTCTGTGAACATAGAGGAGCTCACTTTGGCAATGAATATTCGACATAACGATCTCCACGCAATTCCGAACTTTTACACTTCGGAGGCAATATCAAGGGTATTACTCATTTCAGACCCAATACAGTCAATCCGAAGAGCTTGGAGATGACCGCTATATATCTCCACGAGGATATTGAACGAACCAATTGGGGAGACACCTATTGTGCGGGTGTCTTGACTAGCATACCTTTGACTAGATGGATGTAGGAGTGAAGACCGGCCATACGCTTCAGACCCTTAACAACCTTGTAGCTTTGAAAGAACCTCTAATAAACCTCCTGTCTGCTAAAAGTAGAACCGATTAGAGATGGATTGAAGACGTTGCAATTTCTGTGTAACATCCAGACCAAATTACGAAAGATACACAACAACATTTCAGAGTATGCGAAGGTTCCTGTAACATCACGGACAAGAGGTACGACGACTTATTGGAAGGAGGAAGATGAAGAGAGAGTGAGCGTACGATGATCACACGTTCGCAGTAGGTACACGCTATGAGTATTGAGCTTGTGGAGTGATCGTAGGTACGGAGAGGTCTATCGCCTAGACATTAGGCTGTCTTTGTTTTTCGATTGTCGACGTCTATGTTCTAGTTAGGGTATAGGATAGAAAGGTTCCGTTGGCATTATAGGAGTCACTTCTATGTTAATAAATGTCTTGAGTTTTAAAAAGAGGATTATTTCGAATGGTCTCTTGAGACCATCACATTAGTGCGGAGAGTGCACTATGTAAGCCTGATGAATTGGAAATGCAAATTATGTTTGATGGCGCAGACACCACTAACAGACTTTCCAATTATGGATCGATTGGACAGTGGAGAAGTGTACCGCTTCTATCTATCATCTGTATCGCACAAAAAAACATACAAAACAATCCGTAGTGTGCTCACTATCACATTAATTTCATTAATCCCCTATAAGCCAACATCCTTTTGAAGACGCAAGTCAAATAATAATCAGCTATCAGGACACGTAACGTCATAGGCGTTTTCGATCAGCCACCAACAACTACCATAGACCTTATGGCACCTCTGAGAAGTCATGGTGCAGCTGAGGGAAAATGGACACGCTGATTATAAAGATAGAAGCAAACGAGTTTGAACGAACAGAATATTATCGCAATATGGCAAAAAGCAAAAAAGCAAAAAAATTCAAAGTCAATGCCAGTCATAAAAAATGCAAATCAATATCAAAGTCAATCAAAATCCAAAGTTCAAAAGCCCAATTCAAACAAAAGAAAAAGGTCTAAAAAAGCAACTGCGCATCGTGAGTCAACTCGTAAGCATAGCCTTTTCAACCTTCAAAACACTAGCTCACATTACAACCAAAAAGCCCCTCTCTCCACGAAGCATTGTCCAAATCATCACGAGAAACTACGACGCTGATTCCATAAAAGGATACGTAGGAAGCCTCTTCTCGAGGTCGACCCAAATACTCAATAATTCTGGAGGTCCATCATAGATTTG
>SNQN01010044.1:3360-23202 GCA_008642245.1 Bassia scoparia
GCAGAAATTGTATTTAGGGGGTTAGCAACCTTGTTTGCTCGGGATATTCCCGAATTTGATGAGTCTCGATTTGCTGATTTTCGTTGTGCAGATTCATCGTACCTCGACTCGTACTACATAATGCATAGTCTTCGTTGGGTAGTGCGAGACAGGGGAGGGCTAAAATAGGTCCTAMCCAAGGACTCCAGGGGGACTCCCACTTCTCTTGCTACTATTCCGAGTCCTCATACTGCTATTGCTCCTAATGCTCCAAGGTACCAGTTGCTTCTTGATGGGCAGCAACCGGACCTTYTGTTGGAGTAACCTCCACCCCAACCCCAACCCCTGCGTGCCCTTGATTATAATGCTTTGATGGAGGGTATTCACAACATTGCTCTTTCTCAAACTCAGTTGAGTCAAAGGTTTGACGCGTTTGACACGCGTTTCAAGACTTTTGAGTCTGACTCACTCCTTGCTATGTATCCAATGTATGATTATTATGCTAGGCAAGGCAATGTTAACCCTGCAGGTCCTCACCCCTCTTGTTACCTTTACCCTCCGGGAGGATTTGGTGAGCCGAGTGGCAGTGGAGTCGACTTTGGGAGTGGATATCAAGGCGGTGGTTCGGGCCATGGCTTGGATGATGAGGATGATATGGATTGAGGTACTTGTTTCACTCTTTCCCCTAGCATTGCGGACATTGCTAGATTTGGCTTGGGGGGAAGAACAAGCATCATATGTGGATGGTGGTGGTTTYAGGTATGATTTATTGCTTTTTAGTGTAGATTTTATCGCTTTCTAGTATAGATTTAATTGCTTTTTATGATAGTTGCAAGGTTTGTACCACTCATTAGGAGTGGGAGTTTGCTTGCAACAAAAAAAATGTATTGCTTTCATTGTGTAGTTTAGAAAAAAAATTGGATTCTCTTGAAAAAACATGTCTCCCTGTGCCCCATTGTGAAAAATGTTTTATGCTTGTGATGCTTGAACTCGACCTTAGTGAACTTGTGGTTGCTTTTCTGATTCATTGACTGGATTTTATTGATATGACTTAGCCTYATGTATCTTTGGAACGAAGAAGAACTGAACTTGAGAGGATTTGAGCTTAATTGTATAATCATTCATATTTCTTTCTTGTGTGCTAGTTCCTGGTGCGTCATTATTGCTTTTGGCTTGTTACTTGTCTGTTTGGCTATTTGGTCGTGTAATTGAGCATGATAGGAGGCTTTCATTGTTAGGAGCAATGCTTCAGTGTTTAGAAACAATTATTATCCCTTGCTCCCTGGGTTTGAGCTTGATTCCTTTCATTTCATGATTACCTACAATACAACCCTATTTTGGCTTTGTTCGAGTAAACCAATTTTGGCTTGGGGGAGCATATTGGAGGGTGATGTTTGTTTTGTGGGCGTTTTTATTGGAGGCTCGTGATTGGTTGATAGTTGGGGTGGTATTGTGTTTCGCATTTGGTTCCTTAGCGTGAGTATTGTCATCGTTTCTATGTATAGTGCAAGGCAAAAGTTAGTTGTATTATTTAGTTATTCTTTATAAAAAAAAAGAAGAAGAAAAAATGAAAAAAAGAAAAGAAAAAAAAGTGAAAATGAAATAAAATCCAAAAATAATGCCTTTGCACTTGTGTTTTGTTGTAACAAAGARGATGATGCGATGTAGTTGCGGTTCTTGGAGTTGGACGGTTTTGGTTACTTGAGTTGGGGTTTGCTTGGAGTTGTCTTAGCCTTATCACTTGGCTATTGCGTTGATTGATGTATGCTCCCTWGAGTTAGACTTTTAGCTCACATGTCCCAAAATTTATCCTACCCCTAACCTTAGCCCCATTACAAGCTATTAAAAGTCCTTAGTTGATAAACATGTGTCCATTTGTGTCTTGTAGATTGAGTACCTTGCCAAGGTTGTTGAGTTGTGRATGCATTTCGAGTKGACTTYTAGGTTGAGTGCTATTGATAACCCTTTCAAACACATGAGTGTTGGTGAGATGGGAGGGTGCCTTTAGTATTTTAGGCTACAAAAAGTTGATTCATGTGCACATTTTATGCACATGTGGGGTGGTGAGCGAATGGGTTCATTTTTAACCCACCACACAAATAGAGGAGTGTCACTAGTGAGTAGTCTTCCTGTTTCCTATCCACCACTCTATACTTGATGGGTTAGTTGTGTTTTTGACGATTCATTTCTGGTAGCATTGAAACTATTGGGAATCTTGGAGAGGATTAGAGACGGGCAGAGTTGCGATGTTGTTTTATGGGTGAAGGTGTTTGATGAGGTCTAGATGAGCTTGCTTGAGACAAGCAAGAGTTTGGCTTGGGGAGTATGATGTATGTATTGATGTATGTTTTTTCCCTCATTCTCTTGCTATTTTATGTTTTAGCCTTCTTAAGCCCTCTTTGTCTACTAATGTTTGTTTTGAGTTTTGCGAAGTTTAGTGCTTCCATTGATTTGGAGTGATTTTGGACTTATTGCAAGCACTACGCGAGTTTATAGAAGTGCAAGGGTCAGAAGTGGAGCGACACAAAGAAGTTGATCAATGCTCACCTTTCGGCCAATGTTATGTTTCGTCGTCGGATTGTGCGATTCATAGCTGCATTCGAAACTAGACCCAAGAGCTTCGAATTTGATAGGTCACATGCTGTTGCCCAAAGGGACTCGAATATGCCTTAAAGACAGAACGTTTCAGCGTGCCTTACGCTGGATCCGATGCGATCGGATCGAGCCGATTCCCATAAGCGATTTTAAATTGGCTTTTAATGAAGGCTGATTGTAATTTAGCAAGCTAGTTAATTTTAGAAATTATCTGTTTAGAGGATTCAAAATCCTAATTCTTTTATTATTCTTTTATTCTTTCATATCTTTGTGAGAGGAAAAAACTCAATTACGTAATGGAGAAAAGCAAGGAACCTAGTTTATCGATTCATCATTAAATTCAATAAATTTCAATCATTCATCTATGTCATTGCAATTTGGTAATTATTCATTCTCTAATTCTTTCCTTTATTGCTTTCCAATTCGTTATGCTTTATTATGTTTTCCCCATTGCAATATCATGTTTAATTTCACATAGATAAGGAGTTCAATTTCTAGGGCGATTGGACTATAGCAAATGATTGACTTTTGTAATTGTTTTGATTCATTCATGATGGCTGTTAATCAATCCTAGTTAGAGTTGTTCTTCATGTTAATCAATTTCTAGCCCGACTTAATTATTTAATCTGATTAGTCACAAGTTTCTAGATTCTAGCGATTGCAGACTATAGACGAAGATCAAACATCAATAAGTAGAACGAGACTATCCTAGTCGGAGAGAACGGTTAGGAGTATTCTACGTCTATTGATCGAGAGACCTTTACCAGTTTGATTATGCTTGTTATGAATTGTTGATGCCAATTTACTGTTAATTATTAGTATTATAGTTTTATATAGGTTTAATAATAGTTTTATGTCTCACCGTTCATGTTTAATTAGTATATAGTTTATTCATCCGTCATTGTTTCATTAGATTATATTAGCACAATCCACAATCCAGGGATAATCTTTTGTTAGTTTAGATGCTTTGATCCAATTAGTCTAAGTAGTGCTTTCTTGTGGATACGATCCTTTACCACTAGCTGCAGGTTAGTTTTAAAAATATACTCTTGATAGGCATGCGACAAGCCTGTCAATCGTTCTTGATCCACATTCACAATCACTTTCATATAGTCCATGGTCATCTTTTAGTCCACATCATACAGTCCCAATCACATTTGCATATCATACATTCTCATGTCAATCGATGCCCTTTCCAAAAATAAAAGTAACAAAAATAAAAAAAAAAATCGAAAAAAAAATAAAAAAAAAATAAAAAAAGTTTTCATTTTCAAAATAAAAGGAAGGGCACCTTATATTCATCATACATGCATTCTAGGAAACACGACCATGAAATTAGGACTTGCATTTGCATTTGCATTTGCATTCTCTAAAGACCATGGAAATTCACTAAGGGTCTAATTCTTTCTAAAACAGGTGAAGTTGTCAACATAGCCCTTGCTCGGCCCTAAAAATTGTCTGTTTGAGCCCCAAGCCTAATTCATCCTTCCAAGACCAATTCATCCCTCTAAGACCAATCCAACTTATAGTGGGATCGTTGCACACCTTTCGTACCAAAAACCTAACTAAACAAACACAAAGTATATGGCAAGTAGGGATTGTATCCATAGAGAACGGGTTTATGAACACTGAAATCGCGAAACAATTACAATCTAACTCGGCCACAAGAATTGATTTGATTTAACTAAGACACTAATTAACTAGGAAATACCAAGGGAAAGGATCGTTAGGGTGAACGGGATTCGACTCCAACAAGGCAACTAAACCAACTAAACAAGGACAACAAAGCGATAACTCGAGTAACCAATTGGGGAACTTGACACGACTTCTCTCAAAGTTATGAGTCAAGCAATTCCTAAACCGAACACCTAATCGAAGCAAGTCACAAGATTCAAGGTCGGGAAGGGAATTCATACCTCACTAAGTCTCTCAATCATAGGGGAAGGCATAAGAACAAGTAATTGGGGTCTCCCTCCTACATTACTTTGTCAAAGGCAACCACAACCAAGAATCAAACAACTAATCTCAAACTAAAATTGTTCAACTTATTRAYTTAAACAAAAGCCCACAACCTAACTTCATAATTTCTCTATGCAAGAAAGGAGTAGTAGCACATGTATTACCAAAACACAAATGCAATTAAATAAAACTTAAACAAACCAATGATTACTCAAATTAAACACAAAATTCCCAAATTTCATCAACCATGGCTTGATTGGGTCTTCACCTAACCCCCAACAAAGAGACTATTCACACATCATGGAGAAAACAAGTTTCAAGCTTACAAACATAATTACAAACATTATAAGTAATAATCAAAGAATAAATAAATGTAAATTAAAAGAGCAAATATTTAGGGGTTTTTCAACTAAATTGATGAAATTAAAGAGTAAGAGTTTAMAGATTGCAGGTAGCTTCATTGGTGAAATAAACCTTGACAAATGATTGCAAATAACTTGAACTTAAGTTTTGATGAACAAGGCTACACTAGAGTTGAGTAAATTAAACTTATTTGAGAGAGAAATTACTAAAACTAAGCTAAGTAAAAGAGAACAGAGAAGAGAGAAGAAAGAGTTAGGGTTTAGAAGTTACAAATATGAAGTAGTGGTATGAAGAAGATGCTTTCTCTKTCCTCAAAGCCCCCCTAAAAGCCCCAAAGGGTCGGGCTTAACAATAGGTAAATGGGCAAACTAAGCCAAATGATGTCGCGTGGAAATCGAGCAAAACAGGGGTCACACGGACGTGTGAAAACCCACYCGGATGTGTGACCTTGAAAATTGGAAACTAGACAGAAAAACAACATTCTGTCCAATTTCACACGGACGTGTGATAGGCCACGAGAACGTGTGGCCCTCTAATCTYCGCAACCCCCCTTCAAAACATCATAACTTTCAATCCGCTCATCCGTTTTAGGCATGTCACCTATCATTGCYAAGATGATGGAATATGCTTTCATTTTCAAGTATAATCGCCTCAAAATACGCAAACTATCAAAAGATATGGTTGTTTCAATGCAGACTTGCGTACTTGAATCCTCCAAAACGTGCTCAAAATGCCTAAAAGATGCACAAAAGGGGAGAAAATACCCATGAAGCATCAAAGAGGCTAAGGACAACCATGCTCATGCAAAACTAACTCATACCATGCAAAGCTAAGCTAATATGCTCTATAAAAACATGAAGAACAGACTCAAAACACTAGCTAAATTGGGTTCAAAAACCCACATGTAAACCAACCTTCCAAGCCTAATCCATCAATTCAAACCCAAACTTTCCCAACTTCCAACACCACCAAACCCATCACCTTAACACCATAAAATGGACTCTATCAAAGAACAAATCCAAAAACTAGACTATAAAGTTCAAAACTTCACCGAGTACATGCATACACTTCAAACTAAAATCAATGACATGAACAAACCTCGAACTCTTCCTTGGCCAAGCTAGTTGAAAAGGCGATCCAAAAATCCATTGCCCCCACCTTTCACGAGGACTCACCGACACTTGATCCCAGCCTTTCTTCCAAATTACCCAAGACATTTTTAGCCGAAGACATAACAAAYTTCAAACCAACCAATGACCCCCGATTCCATCTCAAGGGATTCAAGACCACCATATCAGTCAAAGGAATKGACCCTATCCTTTTTCTAATGGTCTTTCCTCTCTTAGGAACCAATATGCCAGAAATGGTTCTTCTCACTTCCTGAGAAAGAAACAGTTACTTGGGAAAGCATCGCCCGTGCATTCATGACACGATATAAGGGTAACATTCAGACCCAAACATCATTCCGAGAGCTCAAGATCCTTATGCTAGGGGAGAAAGAAGGGTTCACCGCCTATCTAGCTAGATGGAGAGAAGTTGCTGCAACACTAGTTTCCGCTCCCACTGAAGAAGAGATGTTAAAACCTTCANCTAGCTAAATTGGGTTCAAAAACCCACATGTAAACCAACCTTCCAAGCCTAATCCATCAATTCAAACCCAAACTTTCCCAACTTCCAACACCACCAAACCCATCACCTTAACACCATAAAATGGACTCTATCAAAGAACAAATCCAAAAACTAGACTATAAAGTTCAAAACTTCACCGAGTACATGCATACACTTCAAACTAAAATCAATGACATGAACAAACCTCGAACTCTTCCTTGGCCAAGCTAGTTGAAAAGGCGATCCAAAAATCCATTGCCCCCACCTTTCACGAGGACTCACCGACACTTGATCCCAGCCTTTCTTCCAAATTACCCAAGACATTTTTAGCCGAAGACATAACAAAYTTCAAACCAACCAATGACCCCCGATTCCATCTCAAGGGATTCAAGACCACCATATCAGTCAAAGGAATKGACCCTATCCTTTTTCTAATGGTCTTTCCTCTCTTAGGAACCAATATGCCAGAAATGGTTCTTCTCACTTCCTGAGAAAGAAACAGTTACTTGGGAAAGCATCGCCCGTGCATTCATGACACGATATAAGGGTAACATTCAGACCCAAACATCATTCCGAGAGCTCAAGATCCTTATGCTAGGGGAGAAAGAAGGGTTCACCGCCTATCTAGCTAGATGGAGAGAAGTTGCTGCAACACTAGTTTCCGCTCCCACTGAAGAAGAGATGTTAAAACCTTCATTGATGGCCTTTAACSAAAGTACAAAGATCATCTAAAGTATCAAGGCCTCACCACTTTCACAAAGGTTTATGACATTGGAATAGTCATTGAGGATGATCTTCTTAAGGAGGTTACCGAATGGTAAAAAAGAGTTAGTTCAGATTCCAACTTTAGGATTGAGGTTACCTAAACCGTTTGCCATGACTTTTTTCCTTTCGAGTCTATGTTATTAGGATTAAGATTTATTCCTATATTTAGCCTGCATGTAATTAATTCATTTGAAATCAATAAAAGTTTCATTTTTTTCATTTTTCTTTCTAGCCTCCATATAGTTTGTACTAGTAACATTGATGGAACCAAACTAACTTGAAGAGTGCAATTCAGAATCAAATTCACTAATGGACATTGCCAATGAAAATACAGATTATACTCAAGAGGGGGGGGGGGGGTGAATTGAGTTTTGTAAAAGTGTTGTAAATTTTAGGTTATCTGAGACTAGTTAAGAACCAATCCTTAAGCAGCGAAAAGTAGATGCAAGAAATAAACACCACCAGAATTTAATGAGGTTCGACTTCTTATAAGTCTACGTCCTCCACTCACTCACTCTTTTATTAAACACCTCTAAATAACAAAAGAATACACTTAATCTGAATATGAATCTATGCACAATAGATACCCAACTTCCACCTATGTAAGTTCAACCTAATCACCAACTATGGTGATTCAAATGAACTTGATCCCTGACCAAGTTCCCCAGCAAATTGAACTCACAATCTGCTCAATCGACGACACTTTATCTCTTAATTAAAGAATAGCCTTAATGCTTAGAATGAGAGTAAATTAATCCTAAGTGTAGTATTGGATTAATGCTAGGTTAAACTTAGAGAGAGAGAGCTTTTGCAATTTTGATTACTCGAAAAGGCTCGTGCAAAAGTGTTAGGGTTATTAAGCTTGTTGGTCCTCTTAAGTAAGCCTTTGGTAAGTATAGTGCATGAGATCATGAGGATATATTTTCCWTTGAAATAAAATAAATATTTCACAGAAAATATATCCACTGATTTTATTTGCTTGCAAATAAAATCAGTTATGAACTCAATAATATACTTACCATACTTAAWWGAACTTTCTTGCACAATACACCTACCATCCGTTTATTTTCAAAATCAATTTTACGCAGAATTAAACTTTCCAAAATTATGGATGTTAAGAAGTAAACTTGAGAGGACTGTCTGGAACTGCTCCCAAACTGTTCCAGTCAACTCAATTCACTTGAAGTTGTATATAATAAGCAACCTAGATTACTTATTATATCCAACTAGTTCAACTCTCTAATATTGACCTTTATAATGGCATTAAACAATTCCAAATACTACTTACATTTGCAGCTAAGAGCCTAATACTATGTCTTTGTAAACCTTGGACTCTTCATGCCTAATCTTCGGAAGACTTAGCTTCATGAAGCTTTCGGTCTGTACAAACTGTTGAAACTTGGACTTTTACCTGCACATGCAAACAAAAACTTGCATATATATTTAGTTCAAAGGTTGTCACATTCAAAACTTCAAGTAGGAAACTCAAACCAAATATCCCCCTATTTTAGATGACGACAAACATGAAGTTCCCCCTGCGCAAAAGATTCAAATTAAATTGGGAAATTTCCAATAGTTTGAGATCTTTAAAGAAAACCCACAGGAACTGTGTCGTTACCTGTTCATGTAGATTAATCATAATTCATCAAGATACACTATGTTAAACACCCATAATTGACCAATAAGTTTAAGAAAGAGTACTAAGCACAAAGTAGTAATATTAATTAGACTCAGAGCACTTAGACTCAAACATGCATTCGCATAAGAACACAGTTAGTTCAGACTTGTTTTCCAAGCCATTAGGGATGACAGCAAGTAAAGTGCTTGGGAATACACTTACTTCCAATTACCAAGAGTTGGTACTGTCAAAATCTCTAGCAAAAGTTTAAACAATTTGTCTTATGTTGCATTCATGTGCAACCTTACACACAGTCTATTACAATCGATGGAACTATAAGATTACCCCCATGAGATCCGGTGGGCAAAGAATACTGAACTATCACCTGCTTTTCTCAACACCTTTGGCATCATTCAATAGAGATTAATCAGAGAACAAAAGAAATAATTAACAAAAAATAGAAAAAAACAAACCAAGTACTGGGAAACACTAATTATATTAGATGCTTAAGCTTAATTTAGCACTCAAACAGCATAGTTCTAGGGATTGCTGATGCTACCAATTGTTCCTGCAGTAGTAGCAAAATACTATAGTCCTCACTGAAATAAGTTATTACAGAACACCATAGGAAACCAAATCTACCATAGAATGACGTTTTGTAATATTGGGAGAAAAGGAGATACAGGATATTGTTTTTCAAATTAAAGGGAAAATGGAACCGTGTAGCAGCCAAAATAGAATAAGACAAAAGATGGCAATTTAATTCTCAGCTTCAGAGTCATTTCTAGTCTCATCATCTTCACCTTCCTCCTCGAAGTCCTCCGAAGCAGTTTCTTCTTCCTCCACTTCCTCTTCTTCCTCATTCTTATCAGAAACTAGATCTTCATCCTCCTCAGCAGCTTGGGAAGACTCCTCCTTTTCTGCTGAATACTCTTGACCTAGTATGCCAACTTGGTCAAGGCGAACCTCAACCCTCTTATAGGATTCTTGAAGGGCAGAACAACGTTGAGTAACACTGTTGATCATGGACTCATCATGATATTCTGGTCACTCAACTGCTTCACCAAGGCATATGTTGCCTGAACTGATTCGGAACTGGTCCATGCACCTACTGCACTCTCCTTAACATCATCTTTKATCTTCAATATGCCACCTGCATAACTCATACCTTTCTGACCTATAATCTGCTTGGTGAGATGAGACATTGTTCCATAATCTCCCACTATAGGAAATTTCTAGTGATAAAACACAGGTCAGCCTACCTCCYTAAGGCAGAGCATGTTTTGCTTTCTCAACACAGTACATCATGTGTCCAAGAACCGTAGTAGGGAGATTGACAGGAATGTGTTCCATGAGACAGTAAACGAGAACACTATCCATCAATCGTACACACATACGACCTTGTGCTATGGGAAACACAATTTTTGAGGCTATTGAATGAAATATCCTCATAATTGGTTCCCTTAAATGGCCGATGGTGTACCCTTGCTTAGGTTCAGGTGGACCATTGAACAACCGATTCTGGATCTGTTCTACTGTGACTCCTTTAACACTTGGCCAATTCTCACGAGAATACACATCAAGTCCCTTAGTTGGAACTTTAAGAATTTCAGCCAATTTCTTCTCAAACAGATTAATATGTGTTTTCTTAACAAAAGCAAAATAGGACCCATCGTCCTTAGTGTGCAGGCGAGCATAAAATTCTTCAACCAAAGGCATAAAGACACCCATAAAGACCTTTTCTGAAAAGCTAGGCATCTTTAATTRCATGTAAAAARTTATGTTCTACCCAACTTTTTTTAATAGAGAAGCAAACTAATATTTGTCTATCAGAAAGATCATACAAAGGTTYAGGACTGATAGACTTACTTTTCTTGGGCTTTGGGCCCTCAACAATGTTTAGTGCAGATTGCTTCCTCTTTTTGTCCGCAGGGGACTGGTCTMMTTATGGTTCTATCATCACTTCTTTCCCTTTGGAAGCTTCAGCACCCTACCTGGCAACCGTCTTCACTCTTACAACCTTGCTAGCAGCTGCTTGACTCTCTGAACCCAAACCTGCATCAACTTCCCCCTCAACAGCATCACCCTTCTTTTCCTTCCTTTTCTCCACTGGTTTAAAGGTGGTGTTGGGTGTAGGGGTTTTAGGTTTAGTGGTGGTTTTCGCATGCTGTTTTGTAGTGGTACGGTGGGTTTGGTTAATTCCTTTACAACTTCCTTCTAAATCGATTTAACCGCTTTGGCTGGCGATTTCTTTGAGGCTACCTTTTTAGCCTTCACTTTCATCTTCATTGCACCAATCACATCCTCTTTTTCAACTTCTTCTTCCAACTCTTGATCAACCGGTTCTGACTCTACAACCGGTTCAAACCCTTTTTCTTCAACCTCTTCTTCCTTCTCCGATTCCTCCGGCTTAGAATCCTCCACCGGTTCTGGTGTAGAATCCTTTTGTTTYGGTGCAATAAGCTTTTAAGGAGTGGTAGTTTTTGTGGGTTTTGGAGTTGCATTTTTAACAGTTTTGGTGGTTGCTTTGGAAGTTGCGGTTTTTGTGGTAGTGGATTTGGGAGTGGTTATTTTGGTGTTAACAACTTTCTTCGAATTCCTCCTAATTTGAGGCACCTCCTCTTCATCCTCTTCTTCTTCTTCGAGAATTTCCTTCTTAACTAATTCATTTACCTTCTCAGCCTCCTTCTTTGAAGTTAAGGTCTCGATTTCTTGAGACTCGGTCACTTTCACTTCCTTCTCGAGTAACCTAGTGCTTCTTGATTTAGACATGGTGAGATGAATTTTGACTCTAATTTGAGCAAATAAGAATATAACATAAAGCTTGAGCGATTTGTGTCTCAAGAATTCAAAGAGAAAAGGAAAGCACTTAATAAGGAGATTAGAAATTGCGAGAAAAATATATATATATAAGCGCAAGTGAGAGAAAGAAAAATGGAAAGTGTTTGATAAAAAGAAGAAGAAAATATTTGATCACATGCAAAATATATACTAAGGCAAGATTGAAAAGCAACAGATATTTCACAAGAAATTTAAACAATTATCCTGTCTTACAAGTGGCAGATGCCATAATTACAATCGACTTTGCAATTAATTCAAAGTTTGAATTCGGCTAAAATTAGAATAAAATATTCAGAAATTATCAGCCTCAAGAAACTAGTTCCCAAGTGGTCTGCCACTAGTTTGTGCAAACATACCCTTTTTCAAGACTTATGCCAATGTAACTTTAGTACTTGATTGATCAGTTCAGCATCGCATAAGAACTTTATGAGCCCTAAAAAGCACAAAGATAAAGACAAGAAAYAAAACAAAAAACAAAAAGAATATATACAACGAAGACATTATTTTGTCTAGCCAAAGGAGGCAAGTCAAGACCTAAGAGCTCATTATCTACTTTGAATTATACCCTACAAGGTATGAAGCTTGATGAACACTTCTCTACTCAAAGATTTTGTAAATATGTTAGCTAGTTGATCTTCTGACCTGTAAAAACTTCCAACTCAACATACCTTTCTCAACTTATTGTCCCTCAGAATATATGTCCAATCTCAATATGCTTGGTTTAGAGTTTGGACATGATTTTTTAAAATATTAATTGCACTTGTTTTATCACATAAAATGGGAACACTTCCGAAAACAAACCCATAAATCCTTGGTTTGTGATTGAACACTTCCGAAACACACCTCAATTTGGTCCTATTCATTAATTGTGTAAGATGTTTGTGCTATGGTTGTGTAATCACGATGTGGAGACCTAAACGGATGTATACAAGTTTAATTTGTATACAAGTTTGCAGGATGTAGGATTTTGTAGGATGTAGAGACCAGGATGTAGGATTTTATAGGATGTTGGAATTTGRAGGATGTGGAGACCAGGTATACTAACGCTGAGAAATGGTGCTTGAGTTTGTAAGATGCTTCCACCAAACACAACCATTATTTCATGGTTTTCTCCATTAAAGTCGTATCACCAACCGCTGTGTTGTAACATCGATTGAATCACCCCTTTGTCAAAGGAAGGTTTTGTAAGTAGAGTAAGAATATATCTCAGTTTGAGCTGAAGTATGTGCCTCAAAAGGCATTATTGAAAGGCCAAGCTTTAGCAGACTTCTTGGCTGATCACCCCATAGAGATCAGCGTCCAAGTTCAYGAGGAAGGACCTTGGTGCCTATTTGCCAATGGATCAAGTCAAATTAATTCAACTAGAGCTGGGATGACTTCACCAAAAGTTGTGAACACCAAAATGGTAGTAACTTTATCCAACTGATGCACAAATAATAGAGTAGAATTTGAGGCTCCTGTTATTGGTCTCAAGACTTTGAAACATATGGGTGTTACAAGGTTTCAAGCCTTTGGAGATTCTCAATGGGTTGTGACACACAGTAGCGGGGAATATAGAGGAACCTCCCATATGGGTCTGGCGATCAATACAACTTTGAGGGAGCTAATCTCCTCGTTTTAACAATGCGCCATTTCATATGTTCCAAGGGAAGAGAACCAAGTAGCCGATAATTTAGCCCAACAAGCTTCTTCCAAGGATCTTGATGGTTTTGATAAGAGTGTAATACACATTAGTTCATTCAAGTTAAAACCCTTGGAAGAAGTTGTGAAAGCTAAAGTAAATAAGGTCAGTGTTCTTTGGTGTSAGGCAGACTGGGTTTAGGAGATCAAGGAGTACTTGAAGGATGCTTCTAGCAAGAAAGTTCCTGCAAATGTGAGGTTGGCAACAACAAAATATTTCCTTGTAGGAAATAAACTGTARAGGAAAGATCCCTAGGGACTTTTYTTGAGATGTGTGAATAACAAGAAGATGTTGACTATCTTAGCAGAAGTTTATCATGGAATTTGTGGATCGCATCAATCCGGGCTCAAGATGCAATGGCTCATTCATAGGATGGGTTTCATTTAGCCTTCAGTTAGAGGAGATTGTTTACAATATCCTAAAGGTTGTAAGCAATGCCTGAGATTTAAGCTAATAAGCAGAGCCCCAAGAATTGAGCTCATCCGATTATCAAACCTCGGCCCTTTCCAGGCTTGGCTATCGATGCAATTGGAGATAAAAAAAACCACCTTCACCTTGACATCACGAGTATAACTTGATAGCTACTGATTATTTCACAAAGTGGCTTGAAGTTCATGCATTTCAGAAGCTCAATGCGAAAGAAGTGATTTCGTTTCCTGTAGAAAGCATCTTCACAAGATTCGGGATTTCAGAAACCATCACCGTTGATCAGGTGTCACTGTTTACGGGTGAAGAATTTGAGGGATATCTCAAAAAATTCAATATCGAAAAGGTACATTACACGCCTTATTTTGCTCAAGAGCCAATAGGCAAGCTGAAGCCACAAACAAGATCATAGCTAAAGGGATATCAAAGATGGTATACAATAGCCCACGAGATTGGCATACCATCTTACATTATGTTTCGTGGGTGTACATGACTTCAAGGTAATTTCATTTCTTTACTTAGATTTCAGTTTATATACTTTTGACCTAGAATTTCAAGGTAATTCCATTTCTTTACTTAGATTTCAGTTTATATGCTTTTGACCTAGAATTTCAAGGTAATTCCATTTSTTTAKTTAGATTTCAGTTTTATTGTTGTTAGTTATTAGTTTTGCTTGATTTTCGTTTTTGCAACTTTTTATGGGTATTGTTAATGCTTTTGCTTTTGAGTTCTGTTGWTACTAGATTGTTTCTACTTGTGTTTGTGAAGGTTTTGGTTGTAGTTTTGCTTTATTTGGAGTAGTTTTGAGTAGTTTCTTTGATACCCTTTTTGTTGATACAATTCCTTGCAATCCTTGTTTCTAATGGCTTCTTATTCATGGTTTTCCTTTTTTATCATGTTATTCAAGTTCTAAGTGTAGACACTAAATGTCTCCCCAAACGAGTAATCTGTGATTAAACATACCGCGTCTCGCGATTGTTTCGACTCAGAAAAGATGCTTTGAACTCACGAAAATTGAAAATTACGTGAGGTCATACTCGGAACTATTGAGCAAGGGACAAATAAAAGGGCAAAACATTTTCTTCTATTTATTTAATTATTTTCTATTTTAGGTTTTCCTTTCTATTTTTATAGATTTTTATATTGGTTGATCTCCATAATTTCATTTTTCATTGATCCTTCACATTTTTCTGAGCTCACCAGTATTTTTAGATTATTTTTCTGATTTTTTATATTTTTCTATGATTTTATAAGTTTTTATACGCAGAAAATACAAAAAAATACAAAATACACAAAAAATACTCCGGAAATACGTGGGACCTTCTGAACACTCAAGAACTCCTTGCTTGGAGACAAGGGTGTCTAGGTGCGTCGAATCAAGGAATCACGAATAAAATAGGAGGAAATCAAAATATTTCGAGGTTTGGAAACAATATATACGCATAGGGCAGCGTATATACGCAGAGGCCTGCGTATATACGCAACCCTCTGCGTATATACGCAGGTCACCTGCGTATATACGCAGACCTGCGTATTACGCAGCTCCTCTGCGTATATACGCAGGGTTCTGCGACCCTCTTTTTCCTCGTGCCTATAATACATGCCCCTACTTGCTCAGTCCGGATAGACGATTTTCAAGACACTTCTATTCTGTCTCTCTCTGTCTCTAACTTTGCGTATTCTCTCTCTCACTCTCTCAAACGCTCTAAACACATTCGTTCTTGTGTTTCTAAGCATCGATTCTGTTCGATTCAAAAGCGAAATAAGGTAATATCGATCAAAGACGTCTCTTTTAGTTTTGCTTTAACTTTGTGTATTTGCAGTGGCAAGTTGAGAAGACACACATACATATTATCATGCCTACTAACCTTTGTTTTCATGTCTTGTATATATATATTCTATCACACTTGTATATACTGCTTAATAAGGCCGGAATTCAATTGTGTATCCATTAAAGTCAGATAATCATGGACGACGGTTTTCTAGGCACCTTATTAATATTGCTAACAATCAAATGATCGCTTGTCCATTGTAGAAGTCGTGGTTTGTACATAATAGTAACCCACCTAGTAATTAGTCGCCTTTCAAAGTCAAAATCGATTAGTTTTCTTGAATTCAATTGTTATATGACTCATGGAACTACATGAGACCGAGTAGAGGCCGCTACATGCGGGCGGATTGGGTTACTGATTCAATCCGTATCATGTCCCTCGACACCACACTACTTGTTTTACGGACCTACTGTGTGCGCGCCACTAGTTGGTGGCACCAATTGTTTCGGGCGTCCGTGAATAACCTATATAGGCACGGTGGCGATCCCCTCAATTCGACAAACACACCCAACGATTCACATGCGGATTCCTGGCTCAAATTCCATTGACAACTGAAGCTACGAGGTCACGCCCCCCTAAGCGCGGGCGAAGCTTGAGGACACTGAAAGTCTCGTAGTTCCATATTCATAATCAATTGATTTTTTTTGACCCTTCGAATAGGGTCATGTCTTAGGCACCTTGGTCTCAATATGGGCATGTTCTATGCTCGAGATCACCTTAAGGGGGGATATTTCATCTGGTTGCATGTGGTTTAATGGATCACATGGCTAGGTAAGTTGCTATCGCCCATGCCGCGTATGCACGTGTTACATAATGCGTGTATATAACGGGTATTCTCGGCCATAATCACCATGTTGTGGTGGTGAAATTGGATCCAGCTCTACTCTTAGGCATGGTACACTATCAGACTTAACCAGGCCCGACCTATAGTTCCTTAGATCCTGACCTAAAGTGAATAAATTGGATTTGTGTTTCAATCAATGTGCTTGTTAACTTGTGACTCTTCATTCAGTCCCAATTCTTAACTAACCCAGTCTCTTTCAATCTTGGTTCAAGAACATGAAGTTTGACGATCCATTAGGCCATTAAAATCATATTCAAACTCATTCGACCCTAGAATCTGACTTAGGTTCGATCCATCCAGAATTATTAAATCTGAGACTTAGATTCGACCTTTTTGAACTTACAACTAGTTTAGGTTCAATTCAATTCTATATTCAAGAACCCTACCTAAATCTGAATTAGGTTCAAACCCAAGAGCTTGAAATCTGATTGGTTTCGCATTCAACTCCAATCCAAGAACCTTAAAACTGAACTAGGTTCGATCATAGACTTCAACCTAGGAACTTTGATTCAAGGCTAGGCCCATCAATTTCAGTGGCTCGTAGGTCTACAGAGGTCACATCAATTCTGAAATAGGCCCATCTTTAAGGGTTTGAATCTTCTCGAGTCTAGCACCTTAAATCAGATTTAGGTCTAGCACCATTCAAGTCCAGTTTTCAGTCCAGTTTTCAAAATCAACACTCCAAACTTTGTTCCATTTCAAAACCAGTGCCGGGTCCATAATCGGAAGTTTTCAGTCAGAATCCCGTGATAGGCCAAAGAGGCAAGAGTCAAACAAATCCTTATTCTCACACAAAGGCCCATGTCTCTTGACCCTCCATCATCCACAAAAAAAAAAGCCTAATCCTTACCCTTGGCCAACTAGGAAAAATCAGAACACCACTACATCAAAGCCTCATGAGTCACCCCAGTGCGGATCAATATCCGTAGCGGCTTCTCAGATTGATCATAGATCCCACGTCCTAGCTATATGTCCTTTCAATTCATCGTGTCCTTTGAGTCGATGTAAGTCTCTTGCCTATACAATAAGCCATTGTATTTTTTCAGTTTTCATTCATCAATAAGTGACTCATCTGTTTTTGGCAATATTATTTTTCTCATTCTATCAAGTCTCACACTCATTGGCCACAATTGGTTTAATCTATACTGATTTAAATTATTGAAAATTGAACATGCCATGAGAGCCCTCTTTCACAGCTCCACAAAATGACCCTCCCTTCCATTCCCTTTGTCACATCAAATCAATAATCCCTTTGACTTTTTGAGCCACAAACACTATCATTTAGCCTACTTTCTTCATCACCCCATCTACTTTAACCCTTTGGACCAAACGGTGCCGTAGGAACAAGACACGTGCAAGAAAAGAAAAGAAAAAAAGAGAATGAATAAATTGGCAGAAAGAAAAAAAGCCAAGAATCAAAGTTCAATGCCAGTTTACACGAACTCATCAAAAATGAAATCCCAAAGCTCAAGCCTAGATCAAATAAAAAGCAAGATTCTTAAAAAAGCACACTGCGCACTGTGGGTTCACTTCATGATCATCAAGCCTTTTTCACCCTCAAACCACAGCTCACATTACAAACACAAAGCCTCTCACACCGGGCATTGTCAAATCATCATTAGAACTACGGTGGTCTGATTCCGGTAAGGATAACGTAGGAAGCTCTTCTCGAGGTTCGACCGCATCAACATTAAATCGTATTGAGGCCTTTTGAGTGCTTTTGACTTGCTAAGCAATTGATAATGGTTTGGCCAATCTAGAAACCCGACAATAGACTCATGCTTTGACCTACATCATTAGCCACCTCGTATCTAGCCACATCTTTGACCCTAGCCACAAATTTGACCCCTTTTATATTCTCCGAACCATAGCTTCATTCTTTGGTACCCTTCAGGACCTCATTTGACTCAATCCCAAAGAAGTAAAGCCACCTGAACCTTTGGTTAGCTATATCTTGTTGGAACTTTCCATAATCTATCCACCTCCCTATGTTGATCTAAGCCGTAAAACCACGTTGTTTCAAAGTCTCGCTGGGGCTCGTTGTCATCATGGCCCAGTTAATTTCCAGTTGGGGGCTTCTTTCTCCTAACGCCATTAGTGTTCAAGTCTTTTGCTATCAGAGGAAAATCCTCAGAAAATCACTTTTGGACCCTGTCTCTTTCCAATCAAAGCACTGTTCTCAGCCAATGTTAAGTCAAGTCACGTCGAGTCAACCCATAGCCTCGTCCAAATGTCACCTTTCTTCTAAGTCACTCTTCAAATATGACCTTTCTTGGCACTTGGTACTTAGGATTAGACTCTAGTATCTCCTCCTCCTTATGTCTTAACCAGACTTGATATGTACTTTCTCCGGCTTTCGAACCAAACCGTTACGATCCTTCAAGACTTAGGGCATAAAACCAGACTTATTGTCACCACTCGCACGCTCACAGCATCGTAAATCCTTGAACCCCACCTCCAGGACATCTCTCCTTCCAATTACCAGTGACTACATTCGAATTTCAAGTTGCCTCTAGCATTAAACCGACTCTATGTTGCGACCTCAATAGAACTTAGGTCACACTTACCTGCCTCGCCATTGGGCCAAAACAATGCCTCATTCAAATTCAAAGCTCATTCAAGTAATCATCGTCTGAGATCAGATCTATGACAGAACACTTTCAAATCATGTCTAAGAACCAGACCTAGACAAGACTTTTCAAATTAAGGCTCATTCATGGTCTAGAACTAGACCTTAGACAAGGCTTCTCAAATCATGTCTTTGAACCAGACCTAGACCAAGCCCCTTTTCAATTCTCACCAAATATGTATTGAACCAGATCTAGATTAAGACCCTTTCAATTCACAAGGCTCTCTCAAAATGTCAACCAGACGAGGCCCTTTACGAATTCAAAGACTCCTTTCAAAATCAATGACTCTTGCCTCCTCAATATCAAGGGCCAAGTTACATGTACATTGCATGCAAATTTCTCAAGACATAAAAAAGACTGATGCTCACCAAGGTAGTGTCCCTTAATCCTGAATTAAGGGCTTTATTTTTCAAGTAAACGCTCATTTCCTCGGAAAGCATGGGGATGCCGTCTGCATTTTCTCTTTCTCTCAGTCCGCCGACGAGAATGACGCTCGAGGACTAGACCGCGACCGATACGGCTACAGGTTAAAACTAACCTTTGTTTTGCACCAGTACCGGCGAAAAAGGGTGGTAATGGCTACATAGCCCCCGGCTCGCAGAACGTCTTAGAGTTTCTCTTTTCCCGATCAACCTAATAGTATCGAAAATTTAATCATTGACTTTTCGTCTTACGAGACCATCGTCCTCTCCAGACTCATG
>SNQN01010045.1:0-23199 GCA_008642245.1 Bassia scoparia
ATGTTGCTGACAGCCGAGTTTCGCCGAAGCGCGAAGGTCGCCGTAGGGGAACTTTCCGAAGGAACGAGGCGTTTCCAGACGAACTTGGCATTACTCGTCCAAATCAAATACGTTGATGTCTCTTACGGATTCGTTCTATCCTGCGTCAGTCAAAGTGGGGGCTTCTTCACACAACAGCCTTTTTCGGTTTTGGAACTTTCTCCCGCACCAGAAATTCCACATGTATGCCACCACTTCGGGTCTACGACTTTTCCTCCCGCTCACAGAAATCCAGCACAAGCATCTCCCGGGTCTACGTTTCTCCCGCTACAGAAATCCAGCACAAGCATCCTCGGGCTACGATTTCTCCCGCTACAGAAATCCGAGCACCAAGGCATCTTTCGGTCCTACGATTTCTCCCGCTACACGAAATCTCAAGGCAAACACATCTTCGGGTCTTGAATCTTCTCCCGCTACAGAATGTCCCGTCAGACCTACCATCTCGGTCTGTGATCTTCCCGCTACAAAGTTCCGCAGCACATGTCTTCGGGTCTTGGAATCTTCTCCCGCTACAGAAGTGTCCGGGTCAGCATCGGATCTTCGGGTTCTGTGAGATCTGTCGTCGCCGCTCAGAGAAGTTGCCGCGGCAGTTCTGGGTGTTTGGAATGGTTTCGTGCCGCGCAGCCAGAAAGTTCGCGCAACACGACAACGGATCGCAACTCGTCGCGCGAAAAGGCCAAGGTCGCGCGTAGGGAGGAAAACCACCCGAGGTCCAGGCGCTGTGCCGAGGGCACAACACGCCATGGGCGCAATGGTAAGCAGGAAACAACATTTGTTTTGCAGTCGCGACAGGTAATCATCACAAACGGAGGCTGCTCGAACCTACTTGATTGCGTGCATACGAGCACGTAGATTGCAGTCTCATTTACGGGTCTTTAGTCAGGAAAACTCAGTGTCGGGGCTCGGACACCGAACAATTGTCCCTTAGCCAGAGAGTTGTCTGACGCGGTTGAGTGAACATCGCCATCGCTTGTTCGACCACCTCAAGTCTGAATCAAAAGTCGCTCGTATAAATATGAGCATAGGATCGAACTCAGGCAAGCAAGAACCACTTACTTCTTATGCGTTTCTTCAACGGGTCAGTCAAATGTGGCTTCTTGACTGAAAATGATCGTCTAGTCACCGAAGGCGATAAACGTTGCATACGCTCTCGTTTGATTTAATCGAAAATTGTTCTGTGCTAACCAGTTGAAATATCGCAAGGTCTATGAAATATGAAGAAAAGGTCAAAGGATATAAGGACAAATATTTCTTTGGTTTTTGTCGCGTAATTTTCTAAGTAAAAATGCGTAAAGGGATTTCAACTGCTTTGATTTCATCATATCCTTCACATTCTGAATCCGCCAGTATTTTTTAATTATTTTTCTATTTTCTTGATTTTCTATGAATATTTGCAATGCTTAAATACGCAGAATACGCAGAGAAATACAAATGATAATTAGAAGAATACTCCGAAATAGCTGTGAAACCTTCTAGAACATTCTAGAAATCCTTGCTTGGAGAGCAAGGGTGTCTAGGTGCGTCGTAATCAAGGGATAATCCTACGAATAGAAATCGGAGGAAATCAAATATTTCGATGTTTGGAAAATATACACGAAGATCATTGAGCGTATATACGCAATAGTGATGAGCGTATATGGAACGTCAACAAGGAGCGTACTATATCGCTCACAAGACAGAAGCGTTATATACGCTCATACAAAATCTACGAAATTCCAAAAGCAAGAAGCTTATACTACGCTCAGTAATGAGCGTATATACGCTCCTCATGAGCGTATATACGCTATCCTGAGCTTATATACGCAGGGTTGTTTTTGCCTCGTTTTGCCTCGTGCCTATAAATACTCCCCGCCTGCTCAGTCCGAAACACTACGACTTCATCATGCTTCCTACCATGACTCTCTCTCTCTCTCTAAAACACTCAAAACACATTTATACATTGTTTTAGTTCAAACATCGAATTTCTCTTCGAACCAACAAGCGATAAAAAGGTTGAATTCTGAGATGCTCCACCATAATTCTCTTCATTTCTTTTAATATTGACTAACCACTTGTTATGAGTTTTTAATATAAATTAAGCAATGTAGAAACTCACTTTTTCACATTGTTTCATGTAAATATGTAGGCTTTCACAATATTGCAAGGTTTTCATGTTTTGGTTTCATTTCATTTCATTATTATTATTATTCATGTCAATACTAACAATTCTTTATTCTTGTATAGCAATTGAAGGCGAAAGATCCATTGCGCTTGCGTTTTATCAAGGACTAACAATTATTTTCTTTGTTTTCATGTAGCGATTCAAGGCAAAGGATTCGTTTCATTGCGTTTTAAAATAACTTTTGTTTTCTTTGCAGATTTAGGGTAAGACGAGTTTGCATATACTTTGAAGTTTATGCACTTCAATTATTGCATCTTGTCATTGTTGTATAACTTTGTATATACTTTTGCTAACAAAGACCGGAATTATGTGAATCACTTTAAATCAATTAACTATGGACAACCTGTTTTAGGCACCGTTTTAACATGATTAATATAAAGTGGTCACAATTCTAGTTAGGTAGTCCCTTGTGCATAATAGTAAACATTTCATAGTAATTCTAGGGTTAGAACGCTTCTAAGGTGCAAAAATGTAAGTTATGTGCATCCAATAAATCGTGATTATGGAATTACAATGAGACCGAATAGAGGCCGTACATCGGCGCAATGGGTTACAGATCTGATTCGTACCATGTCTCCGAACCCAAACCCACGACTGGTTACTTGATTGGACGTGGGGCCATTGTTTTGGCACCAACGTTTCGGGCGTCCGTGAATAACCTTTCTAGGCACGGTGGCGACTCCCCTCATTCGACAACACTACCCCAACGCACTCACGTGCGGGTTTTCGTGGCTCAAGCCCACGCAAAAGCACCTCGATGTAGTACCAAGCCGCGCGCCCGCTATACGCTGAGGGCGCGGCCCACGTCCTACAGTTACATGTAAACTTCCACTCCTTATAAGTGGTACAAACCATGCAACATTCCTAAGAAAGCAATTAAGACACACAAAGCTATACTAAAAATAGTGATGGAAAGATCTCACCAATTAACTGTCTAGTGCAAGCCATCTGAAGGGTGCCAAACTAGGGTCGTTGAGTAAAGCCGAACCGGACACTCTCAAATACTATTTATAAACCGATACCACTAACTATACACAAGTATCGTAGTAAGTAAGGGGTCGATCCACGGAGAAGGAATCAAAGAGTTTAAATCCGAACTTAACTAGCTAGCTTGGCACACCAACAAACTTTGAAAAGGGAGTATTGATTAAAGACTAGCTAATCGAAACACTTGAAATAAGCTTTGGAAAAACAATTATTCTAAAACACCTAGGAGATACTAGTTGTCACCTTCTATAGTAAAAGATAATGCCAATCAAAGTGTGTGTTCTACTCCATCAAAAAGGGTGATTGCAATCATGGTTTGGAAATTTCATTAATATCATTTCCCAAGTCAACTAATCCTCTCAATTCAAGTTCAAACCCAAGTCCCCTTAAGCTCTTACTAGAATTGAACAATCAAGAATCAAACCAATGCCCAAGTCAATCCTCACAATCCCTTGCAAAGGGTTGAATCAAGCACCTCTCACCCCAAAAACAATGGGTGGCCAAATCCAAAGCAATAAGGTTTGAGAAATCACAAATAAAGGCAAATATGTTAATTGGAGAGAACAAATTATATCATCTTGGCATTGAAATGATTATTGAAGGGACTTCTAGCACTCTGAAGTTGCTAAACTACTAACAGAAGATACATAGAACTTGAATAACATAAAAAACAAAGGAAAACCATGAATAAGAAGCCATTAAAGCAAGAAATTGTATCAACAAAAAGGGTATCAAAGAAACTAATACAAAAACCTTCACAAACACAAGTAGAAACAATCTAGTAACAAAAGAACTCAAAAGCAAAAGCATTAACTATACCGAAAAAAAGTTGCTAAAACYAAAATCAAGCAAAACTAATAGCAAACAACAATAAAATTGAAATCTATGTAAAGAAATGGAATTACCTCGAAATTCTAGGTCAAAAGCATATAAAGATTGTAAGATTTGATCAAGAAATGAAGATTCTAGGGTAAATTGAAGACACTTGAAGCTACTCTCTAATGATGATTGAAGGAAGAAGAAGAAGAAAATGAAAAAGAAATCTGAAATTTTACTCTAAAACTATTCTCTCCTCTATGTTACTTGTCCCTTAGTTTCTCTCTCCTCAAACTATATATACAAAGCCCAAAATACAAGCTTTTATAATTACAAGTTTGCCAATACTAATTTAGACATGTGCTTCAAACCTCTCCCAAGTGAAGTCAGCTGGTCAAAAATTCAACGTCCAAGGGTGCCACGTAGGCGCGTGCGAATGCGCATGCGAGGGTGAACGCACGTGCAGACGCACATGTGGAGAAGATGAGGCGCGTACGCGCCAAAAAGTGTTCTGGAAAGGTTGCAGGCGCGGGCAGGGGAGGCGCGTGTAGACGCGRGTGCGACCCTAGGAGGCGCGTGCAGGGGCGCGGGTAGAGCTGGGACGCGCGTGCACGCCTAAAATGGTTTTGGAATGGAAGGAGGCTATGCAAGCGCCAGCGGGGTGCCTAAAAGCTCAACCAAAGCAACCACAAACAAACCAACAAGTATGAAGGCTTAAAACCAACATGTGCACATCCAGGCAACTCGTCAATTACTCACAAAGCTTGCAATTGAGTGTACAAAGATAGAAAATAAGAGAAAACTAAACCTGTAAAAACCACTAAAAACCAACAAAGCTTTGCAAAACTAAACAAAGTGGAGATCTAACCGAAAGGTTAGTGAAAAGATATCGAAAACACACATAATGGCCAAAATAAGGAAGAAATAAGTGCCTAAATGTGACCATTTTTGGCACTTATCACCATCCAAATCATCACTTCATCCAAAGCGCAACTTGTAAAAAACCTGCAAAAGGAAGATACAACCAACTCCGACCAAAACAACTACACTAGACTAATTAAACACTCTGTTTTTTCATTTTTTCCTGAAAGCATTAACACATATACAAGAGAGCGAACCAATACAACAATCAAGGTTCCCCCCCCCCCCCTAAGCTAAATCAAGCACTGTCCACAGAGCTTGAGAGAGGAATAAAAGCACACTAACTCATGGGATCAAAGTCATTATCACGCGACTCATCATCATCATCCTGATAAGTAGGAGGGGGAGAATACCAATCAGGATACACCACATCAGCGTGAAAATGACCTTGCTGATGATGATAGTCAAGCAATGGTCTAAAGGCAGCTTGAGATTGGAGCTCGAATTGTGTGAAACGAGTGTCCAAATCGGTCAATTAGGTGGCCATCTAGCTTTGAGACACCTACATAGCAGCGAAATTGTCAATCACAAGCTGCTTAAACGGGGAGTACCTCTGCGGAGCCGTTGTAGACTAAAACGGCGAGGACCCAGAGGACTCTCCTGATGGCCCAACAGGCATAGCCGAAGGAAATAAGGAGTGAGCCCGGTTGGGCTCCAAAGAGGGCAAGTCCTCTATCGACATGTCAACATAAACGGGGGGACGGGAATGAATCTTCCACTGTAAACCACCCCCGCCACCCTCAACCAGATAGCCACACTAACTAAGATGCTGCAAAGACAACAAACAATCATCACGCACAATAGAATCATCAGGAATATTGAACTTTGTCGCAATGCGAGTAACCAAACCCCCAATAAACATATCCTGGCTCGAAGTAAGAGCATGGTGGGAAATGGACAATAGGTGCTTCCAAAGGAAGATTGGAATGTTAACATTGACATCCGTATGTCCCACTAAAAAATATTTAGTCAGGATATTTAAATCAAAACTACGAGCAGAATGGGGGTCGGCTCAACCAAACAGACAAGTACTAAAGAATTTCAAGCACACACGCACACAAGGATGATGAACTTGATTAATGTGTTAACATTAACCTGTCATGTTAAGKGATGAAAAAAATCACAAGCCTCACCCCTTTAGGGTTTTCTCAAATCACCTCCTGTAAGGAGTCCAAAAGCCTTAGCCAATTGCGAAATAGTTAAAGAAAAGTTTCGATTTTGCAACCGAAAGCGCAACCTAGGCTTAGACATATCACTAACATCTTCCCACAAGGAACTCACAAACTCCAAAGTTAAAGATTCATGAGTAATATGACAAGCATTGKACAAGGTAGATAAACCAAGGGAAACAAATAAATCACCAGTGGGTTCGAGTATACCTGCCTAATCGTTCGAGTGTCGAACAATCAATCCACCGTGAGGAAACAATGCATCCCTTAGTCGCAAGAACTTGTTCCTTTGATCCTCGTCCGAGAAAACATCATTGGGAAAGTCCTCGTCCCGCTCAATGGTCGAAACAATAGGTTGTGAACTAGACCCCGCGCCTCTCGACCTCTTACTAGCCATGGTACTCTCTTTTTCTTTCTTTTTTTTTTAATTTTCGGACTCGTTTTTTTATTTTTCTAATTTTTGTTTTTTGTTTTTTTGGAGATAACTTAAAGAAGGAGATTACTAAGAAAAATGGTGAAAATGAAATAAGAGGGAAGTAGAATAGTGGAGAAAGAGTGAAAAATTAAAAAGAAAAAAAGAAAAAAAGATGGATGAAATTTTCTATCTTCGCGTACCCGAGTAGGTCATGAAAAACCCGGGTGGGTAATGCACTCATGCYAAACGCTATTTMCTCAAATTTTCCTGAAAAATAGCAAACTCATACCACATGTAAGCACCACTCCCTCACTCACACTCATACAAAACCAAAATATATACACACAGACAAAGAAAAGAGTAACTACAATAAAAAAACCAAGTAAAACTAAAAGAAAAGGAGGGAGAACTAATTATAATTGGGTTACCTCCCAATAAGTGCTGGTTTTTAAGGTCCCGCACGACCCTCTCACTCAAGTTACTTAAGAGGAGGAGGAAGGATGACAGTGGACAACATCCACCACTCCAAAAACATTACCTTCATGTTATATAGCTTCAGACGTTGCCCATTAACTTTGAAAACATCTCCATTCTCATTTTTCAACTCCACGGAACCATACTTATTCACCTTAGTAACCAAGAAAGGGCCTGACCATCTAGACTTAAGCTTTTCGAGGAAGAGCTTAAGTCGAGAATGAAACAATAACACCTTGTCACCCTTCGTAAACTCTCTTGGGAGAATACTCTTGTCATGTCATTTCTTTGTTTTCTCTTGGTAAATCCGGMCACTATCATAAGCGGACAATCGAAACTCATCCAACTCATTAAGTTGAAGTAGTCTCTTTTCTCCAGCAAGCTRGTTATTCAAGTTTAACTCACGAATAGCCCAATGAGCTTTGTACTCTAATTCAATAGGAAGATGACAAGATTTCCGATACACAAGCCGACATGGTGAAGTGCCAATGGGTGTTTTCAAAACTGTTCTGTAAGCCCAAAGTGTGTCCTCAAGCTTRATACTCCAATCTTTCCTAGACTTTCRAACCAACTTTTCCAAAATAGATTTGATCTCGCGGTTTGAAACATCAACTTGACCACTACTTTGAGGATGATATGCAAGTCCAGTACGATGATAAACTCCATACTTCTTGAGAAGAGAATCCAACTTCCGTTCATGAAAGTGGGAACCACCATCACTAATGAAAGCTCTTGGAACCCCAAATCGCGGAAATATGATCTTGCTAAGAAGCTTAATGACAACTTTGGCATTATTGGTGGGTGATGCAATGGCTTCCACCCACTTTGAGACATAATCTATGGCGACCATGATATAACAATTCCCATTAGAAGATGGGAAAGGACCCATATAATCGACACCCCAAACATCAAAGATGTCAACTTCAAGACTACAAGTTTGGGGCATCTATCTCATGTCGCCTCGAAACATTGTTGGTCCACTGGCAAGCATCACATGACATAACAAATGATTGAGCATCCTTGAACATCGTAGGCCAAAAGAAACTAGACTCATTTAATTTGCGAACGGTTCTATTAGGACCATGATGCCCCCKATAAAGTGAGCTGTGACAACGTAGGAGGATCCCATGGACCTTCTACTCAGGAATGCACCTGCGATAAAGTCCATCTGCACACTCACGAAAAAGGTAAGGATCATCCCAAAAATAATATCGTACATCATGCAAGAACTTTTTCTTTTGTTGGTAGGACAAATTAGGAGGCAAAATGTCGTCTACCACATAGTTATCATAATCCGCAAACCAGGGACTTTGCGTTGTGACAACAAGCAAATGATCATCAGTAAATGAATCATCAATAGGAGAGGAAGTCTTACCATCATCATACCTAATTTGAGACAAGTGGTCTGCCACTACATTCTCTGCTCCTTTCTTATCACGAATTTGAATATCAAACTCTTGAAGCAAGAGAATCCACCGAATAAGCCTGTGTTTGGCCTCCTTCTTAGTAAGAAGGTACTTTAAAGCTGCATGGTCAGTATAAACAATTACCTTGGAACCAAGAAGATATGATCTAAATTTTTCCAAGGCATAACTAAAAGCTAAAAGTTCCTTTTCTGTGGTGGAATAATTGACCTGAGCCTCATCCAAGGTCTTGTTATCATAGTAAATGGCATGCAAGACCTTGTTTTCTCTTTGGCCGAGCAAAGCTCCAACCGCATAATCGCTTGCATCGCACTTAATCTCGAAAGGGAGCGCCCAATCGGGAGGACGAACGATGGGTGCGGCAATAAGAGCTTGCTTAATCCTATTAAAAGACTCAACACACTCATCAGTAAAATCAAAAGGTGCATCTTTAATAAGGAGTTGGGCTAGTGGTTTAGCAATTTTAGAAAAATCTTGAATAAAGCGCGGTAAAACCCCGCATGTCCAAGAAAACTCCTTACCCCCTTCACATTAACTAGTGATGGTAATTTCTCAATCACCTATACCTTGATTCGATCTACCTAAATGCCTATATCAGAAACAATGTGGCCAAGAACTACACCCTCAGTCACCATAAAGTGACACTTTTCCCAATTCAAAACCAAATTACATTCTTCACATCTTTTCAAGACTTTAGTGAGATTAGCCAAACAAGACTCAAAAGAACCACCATAGACACTAAAATCATCCATAAAGACTTCAGAGATAGACTCTATGAAATCAGAAAAAAATGCTCATCATGCAACGCTGAAAGGTAGCTGGTGCATTACACAAACAAAATGGCATTCTACGATATGCAAAAGTGCCATAAGGACAAGTGAATGTTGTCTTTTTTTGATCATCGGGATGAATCGGAATTTGGAAATAAAAACCAGAATAATCATCCAAATAGCAAAAATATTTATGACAAGCTAACCTTTCAAGCATTTGATCAATGAATGGGAGGGGGAAATGATCTTTCTCAGTGGCTAAATTCAACCTCTTATAATCAATGCACATGCGCCACCCAATTTAACAGTTCTAGTGGGAATTAATTCATTCTTATCATTTTTTAGAACAGTCAACCCACCTTTCTTAGGAACCACTTGCACAGGACTTACCCACTTAGATGCAGCAATATGAAAGATAATGCCTGCGTCAAGTAATTTCAACACCTCACCTTTCACGACTTCTTGCATGTTAGGATTTAAATGCTTTTATGGTTGAATACAAGGCTTATGATCCTCTTCCAAATGAATCCTATGCATGCAAAAGTCGGGACTAATACCCTTCATATCATCAACTATATCCAATGGCCTTTTTATGAGTTTTCAAGACATCCAAAAGTTGGGAAAGTTAGGCATCATTGAGTGTAGTGCTAACAATAACAGGATGGAGCTCTTGCTCATCAAGAAAGACATACTTGAYATGGGAAGGAAGAGGTTTCAGTTCGYGTTTCTTTACCTCAACATTGCATGTAGGCCGAACTAACCTCTGCACTCGCTTGCTCTCGCTATGGTTAAGCTCTTCTTTGTAAAGAGCGTGCTCAATAACATCAATTTCAGCCTACCAAATGCTAGCATCACATGTAGAAGATTCAAGACAAAGAACGGCCTCCAAAGGATCTTTATAAGAGTTTAGGGCAAGTTATCATTACAAATCACATCAACCACATCAACGGCATAACATTTTTCCTCAAGCATGGGACTTTTGAAAGCAGTATTCAAATTGAAAGTCACATTATCATCACCCACAGAAAGTATAAGTCTACCATTTTTCACATCAATCACAGCTCCTGCGGTATGTCGAAAAGGCCTACCTAAAATAATAGGTATTTGCTTGTCTTCCTCCATATCAAGAACAATAAAATCAACAGGGATATAAAAATTACCTACCCTAATAGGAACATCCTCTAAAACACCCAAAGGGTATTTAACAGAACGGTCAACCATTTGTAGAGTAATGTTTGTAACTTTTAAATAACCCATGTTGAGTTTTAGAGAAGATAAAAAACCGCATTACACTTACACTAGCCCCTAAGTCACATTAAGCCTTGTCAATAAACAAAGTTCCAATATGACAAGGGATGGAGAAACTACCAAGATCTTTCAATTTKGGAGGGGATTTGTTTTGTAGCAAAGTACTACGTTCTTCAGTAAAAGAAATTGTTTCCACCTCACTAAAAGCTCTTTTCCTTGTCAATATGTCTTTCRTGAATATAGCATAAGCAAGCACGTGAATGATTGATTCAGTGAAAGGAATTGTTACCTACAAATTCTTTACCACCTCCAAGAACTTACCGAACTGTTTGTCAAGTTTGCTCTTCACTTGAAGGTTGGGAAAAGGGAGTGTTATATGAGGTACTTGCAATGCCTCTTTTTTCTGTTTCTCATTCTCTTGCACTGCCTCAGAAGGTGCATCATCAACAACCAATTCAAAAATGCCCACATATTTTGAACTTGACTCTCCATCATTAGGCAAAGGTGATCCATCATAACTCAACCCACTCCTAGAAGTGATTGCATTCGCGGTCTCCTTGCCATATGGTTGGGTAGGGGCCTGTTTACATTAGCTTATTTTAAGTTCAGTTCAGTTCAGTTCTTAACACTACTAGAATTTCGCCGAAGGCCGACTGAAACTATGGACCGAAAAAAAATCGGTCGGTAACACTAACCGATACCGACCGCCATCGGTTGGTGTAATTTACCGACCGAAAAATCTGTCGGTATTACCCAATTTCCCTCCATCAACACGAAAATTAAAAAAAAATCAAAATAAGTTACTGATCGAAAAATCGGTCGGTACACCGACCGATTTTAATCAGTCCGTACACCGACCGATTTTAATCAGTCCGTACACCGACCGATTTTAATCAGTCGGTATATGTTTTTAAATTAAAAAAAATCTGGAAGCTTCACTTATTGCATTCTATTATTGTAACCGGACCTCCCCCCCCCTCCACCTACTTTCTCATTCACTCTCTCTCTCTCCTTAATTATTCACCTAACCTTCACTTTCTCTCTCCTCTCATCTCCTCTCCTCTCTTCTCACTGTCGTCACTCTCTCTCTCGTCATCCTTCACTTTCCTTCCCTCTCTCTCTCTCCACATCCATCCCTCATCTCTTTTGATCTCTAATCTCAATTACAAACCCAATTTCCTTTTTTTCTAAAATTATATTCTGGGTTGTATTTCTTTTTTAAAACTCACGAGAAGAAGCCGCCTCCAACACCGCCTTTAACGCCGAAGCCCTCGCCTCCAACGCAAGATCTAGGATTGGATTTTTTTTATTTCATGTTTGATTTTTTCTTCTTGGATTTTTTTTCAWTGTMTTTTCTTAAAATTTTATGGGTTGTTGTTTAGATCTAGGTTTGCCTTTTCTTTTCGTGAATTTGGTGTGCTTTTTTCGGGTTTTAATTCGTTTTTTAATGTCGTTTTTTCCTTTATTTTAATTTGAATCTTTGATTTCTTATTTAGAGTTTGAAGGTCGTTTTGCCCTTTTTTAATTCCTTTTTTGATTTTTTTTAATTCGTATTTTCCTTTTTTTTCACTTTAAAGCTCGTTTTTTGTATGTTAGATCTAAGGTTTTCTTATTTTTCTAGGTTTACATTTCTTTCAATTTTAGATCTACAATTTTACTAGATGTTTTTCTTGATTCAATTTTGTTTTATTTTTCGTTTTTATCATCATTCACTGATTTCTTTTTTCCATTTTTTACCATTTTTGTACTGATTTCGTTTGATCTGGTTTTCCCATTTGTTTTATTAACTAATTATTATTGATTTCTGTTTTCGAATTTTTCCATTTTTTTATTATTCGTTTTTTTAATTTCGTTTGTTTCACTGATTTTTTATTTCGTTTCTTTTTTATTTTAGATTTCATTTTTTAAATTTTGTTTTTTATAATTTCTTTGATTAATGTTGTCTTATTAATGTGAAATTTATTATGAATGTGAAATTTGACTGACCCCACTTGATAATTGTGGGTTTTGAGTGATACCCACTAGTTGATTATGGAAGTGAGAAATTATATGGGGTTTTATGTGGAATTTGATGATGCTGACATGATGAATGTGCACTTTGTTTGACCCCTTTTTGATGCATGTTTAGTCGAGTGATATTAGTCTAGTATTCGACTCTTAATTTAGCTGTTAGTTGTTTTATGGTAGGAAATCAGTTAATAGTAATCAAATTGTAGTTGTATGATTTGTGGATTATATGATGCATTTGGCAAAATAAAATGTGTTTCGAATTGTTTATGTGAATCTTTATTTTGGCATTGATTTGATTGGTTTAGGGTTAATCTATTAAATTTAGTGCAGTATGAAGGTTGTGATATGGTGAATTGGTGATTAATAAGATCAAGTATCCTTACTTTTTTAGTGGCATGGCATGGCATGGCATACATTTTGCTTTGCTGAGRTGAGCATGGGAGTGCTAAACTGTTAAGAGTGTAGTACCAATGTACTCAACTAACTGTAGTGAGTTTGCGCGACCGTAGTGCCTAAACCATTTTCTTAGCTCAGGATTATAATTGATTGCCCTCCTTTTGTTTGTTATTATGGTTTGGTTCTTCATTGAGGTTGATTATTATACAGGGAATGACCAATGTGCATGTCAATGCTAATGTAGCTTCACTCCCAAGTCCTGATCTAGTGTTTGTTTGATTAGCTATTATTTGCGCTGTATTATCTACTCCACCGAGCAGGAGAGTATTGACTAATGACTGGTAATACAATTTAGGCAATAAAGTARTTAGTATATTAGGGCATCCACAATAAGGGGTTTGTCATGGGGTTTGTTTGACCCATTTTGATGCATGTTTAGTCGAGTGATATTAGTCTAGTATTCGACTCTTAGTTTAGCTGTTAGTTGTTTTATTTGAATGTTATTACCACTTGTTAGGCCTTCAATCTCAGTCAAAACCTCGGGTCCTGACATGGAACGAGTTGTATTGGTCAGGGAATGCTTTAATTCTAATGTAAGATTAGTAGATAGGTTAATTCTGTCATTAATAAATGACTCTCACTGTTTTATCTTGTCTCCCTTGGTTTTTCCACATGAAAATTACCTGCTCTTCTGTATGTTACATTATGGTACTAGTCTGGATTAATAGATTTTATGTTGCAGAATTAGGATTTGATGTCTAATTAAAGCATAATTGCATTATTCTGACAGACCACACTCTTAGGAGGCAAATCCATGAAATGGTTGCGCGTATAAATGGCAGATTTGGGTCACTTTGTTCTCTCCCTATACATCATCTGGTATGTTCTCTTAAAAAATTTTCCACTTTGTATATTGTGTATGCTTGATATTCTACTTTTATGGTATCCATTGTAATATTGTTCAATCCTGTTTATTTCCAATCAATGATTATTTGTTATTATGTATGTGGTTTGATTTCGAATTCCTTTTTTATTGTTGGTTTAATTTTTTTGTAGGTTTAGTTCCAGATTTTAAAGAATATAATTCAGTTTGGAAAGTTGAAGAATTATAATTCTGTTTGTAAATCTGTTTTTTTTTTTTTGTATAAATGTAAAGAGGTATATTATTTATTTTAATGAATATTGTAGATCTAATTTTTTTTTGGGTATAAATGTAAAGTGGTATAGTATTTTTTTTAACAACATGGTTTGTGTTCTGAGTATTCTTATAACTTACAATTGACCAACCTTTTTGTTTTTTTCGTGAGAAACAAGCACTTGCAAGCTGGTTTCTTTTGTTTTTTTTAATTGTTGAGGGACATTTGCCGACCAAAATTTCGGTCGSTAAATGCTTTTCCTCTCAAAAGTAAATTGGAGGGAAAAGCCCTTACCGACCGAAATGTTATCGGTCGGTAAGGGCTTTTTCCCTCCAATTTGTGAGAAGTTTAATTTTGTTGTTGTGTAACCTAATTTTTCTSTCTCATAAAATATTTAATTTAGTTCAGTTCAGTTCAGTTTAGTTCAGCTCTATTCAGTTCAGTTTAGTTGATTTCTGTTAATGTAAACACGCCCTAAGTTGGCCCGGTAATGCACCCGCTTGCCTAGTAGAATTGGAAGCGGCTAATTGAGAAACTTGAGTTTCAAGCATTTTATTGTGAGTACTGAGCTCCTCAATTTGCTTGGCCATTCGAGTCATCATGGATTTCAACTCCCCCYTTTCAGATTTTGGTTGTTGGTTTTAAAACTACTGCTGCTGATGGCCTAGAGAAGACCGTTGGAACCRAGGTGGTCCTTGATTGGGCTTATATTGCTGATGTTGCCCATATTGTTGTTGTGGTGCTTGTGGTGGAGAGTGTTTTTGTTGAGGATTTAACATATTTTTGCTACGATATGACAAGTTAGGATGATTCCGAATARTAGGATAGTAACTATTGTTGTTGAAAGGAGGCCGAGCTTGAAAATCATTYACTTGCTCTTGCACCGCCATATCTCCATTGAGATTAGCGAAACACTCCATAAAAGAATTACCTTGTGCACCACAAATATCACAAGCAACTCCACCTTGGCTAGAACTAGGCAAAGCATTGACGGGCATAGATGTATTGGCACCTAGATGCATCCCATCAATTTTCTCATTTAAAGCTGAAATTTGCGATGATAGAAGTGAATAAYTTTCAACTTCATGCTTCCCTTTCCTTGGTGCTTGAGTTGCGCTCCTAGATGAGCTATTCCATTGATTTTCATCAAGAGTATCCAAAAGTGAAATAGCTTCAAAAATTTGTTTATTCATGAAAGAGTCGCTAGCTGCACCATCTACCATCCTCTTAATCTCATTATCAAGACAATTATAGAAAGATTCCATCATTAATTCCTTCTCAATACCGTGATGAGGGCACATTTATTGGTAGTCTTTAAATCTCTCCCAAGCATCATGAAAAGTCTCTCCCGCATCTTGTGAAAAACTATAGAGCTTGACTCTGTAGTCATGAGTATTGTAACCAGGAAAATACTTCACTAGGAAAGCATCAGAAAATTGCTCCCAAGTGGTGATGGTGTTAGGAAGAGAATTATACCAACGTTGAGCCTTACCCGCCAAAAAGAAACGTAAGAGGTACAGGTAGAGCTCTTCGTCAGTCATCCCAGTAATATTTTGAAGAGAACAAGCTTGAAGGAATTTCTGAAGATGTTCAACGAGTTTTTCATTGTCAAGGCCATAGAATTGATTGCCCGTGATCATATTCATAACATGGGATATGATGTCAAAGTTTCCAGCAATAGTAGTAAGCATCCTAATCCCTGCGGTAACATTGCTACCCTTGGGCCGCGTAGACTGCCTAAGAGTTCTCTCGGGAGTCTCAGTCGCCATTCAAGAGATTGAGGGGCCTGTCTTCCTTGTTTACGGGCCTCCGCTCTCCTTTTCTTTGCATTTGCGTGAGTTCTGCGAGCAATTGCTTCAATCTCATGATCAAAAAGCAAAGGTTGCCTGTCGGTACTCTTGGTTGTGCACTAAAACACTAGAAAAAACGTAAGTACGCCCGAAGAACAATTGTTCTTCGAGTGGGTTAGCAAAAGCAAACACAAAATTCAAAGAGTAAAATTATTACCTTTCCCGGCAACGACGCCAAATTTTGATAGGTCGTTTTACTACCAAAAATAATTCGTAGTTCCCCTAACTAATATAGTCGGGCAAGTAGGGTCGAACCACTGTGGAAGGACAAATAAAGTAACAAATTAAACCAAGTTCACTATCGCTAACAATCAAAAGTTTGGAGTTTTTCAAAGTAACTAGTTGGAAAACAAAACAAGAAGTGACGAAAATTCAATTAATTAAAAACCTATGGCAAAGAGGATTCATTATGCATCGATCATGATTCAAGAACAATAATTGGGATAGGAATGAATTTAGGCAAAGGAATAAMTTACTCTCGTAATCGAATTCCACAACTAAACAACAAAAAAAGCTATCGCMATTATCGTTTAACAGTTCAAAGATAGTAATCCTTCACTCAAACTCGCAGCTCTCGCTTATAGAATTGAGCAAATAATACTTGCAAATTGGGCAAACATGCAATCAATCCAAAACCTATCAATTGAATTGCCAAGACAAACCAAGTGATGCGTGTGCTTAAGGGTACTTGCCATACATTGCGAACTGCAAGTGGTGAAACTGGACCAAGCTCTACTTTAAGTGCATGTACATCTTAGACTTACTTAGACCGCCTAGTTACTTGTCATACGTGCTTGTATATAGTGCATTATGGTCCTGCCATTGTACAGTTCTAACCTTAACACAACACTTTCATATAGTCAATGGTCATCTTTTAGTTCACATCATTGCATCATATGCCATAGTGACTTTAGTTGACCTTCTACCTTATCTGTGACCATGATTCACTGACTTTGTATCCTTAACACTTCGACCTTAGTCTCCAACAGACTTGAACCTGGCCCTGACCCTTGGACCTTGACTCTGACCTTTAGGTCTGGACCCTTGACTACGGTAGGCACAGACTTGACCTTAGCGGGTTGATTTAGACTCACATAGGATGACCTTACGCTCACCAACATAGGCTCGACTCTAGGCATACCCTACCACTTTAGGACATGTGCATCATCTACCCTATGCTCTTTGTGCCTTTCAAAAAAAAAAAGGCAAAAAATTCACAAAAAAGAAAACAAAAAAAAAAAGCAACAAAAAACTCAACGCACACGGAAGGGACCTTGCATGAGATTCATCCTAGGAAAGATCGACATGGAATTTAGAGAATACATTTGCATTCTACATCCATATGTCTATATGGACAAAGGAGGTTCACTAGAGTTCAAGTTCTTTTGAACAGGGTGTAAGTTGTCTCCATAGCCTTGCTCGACCCGTAGAGTTGAGCCTAGCCAACTACCTTCTCCAACTTCATTTACCACATTAACCTTTACACCAAAATTGGCCACGGAAAAGAAAGCTCCAAAAGTTGCCGAGCAGTTCAACAGCTTGAGCAAGAGATCAGAGTTGACCTCGAGCTCTTCCTTGACAACTGTTTAAAGCGATCCAAAAGCCATCGACCCACCTTTTACCAAGACAACCTCCTTCTTGCCACCCAACCTTTCAACAAACTGCAGGATTTCTCAGCGAAGATTACCCAGTTCAAGCCGACTGATACCCTCATCCCATATAAGGATTTAAGACCACCCATGGCCCATTAAGGATTGACTCAGCTTGTTTCCATAGCTTTCCCCTTTCTAGAACGATGATGTCAGAAGTGTTTTTCACTCCTGAGAAAGAAATAGCTCTTAGAAGATCATTCCACGCATCATTGAGCAATACAAGTGTAAACATCTCCAGACCAGACGATCCTTCGGCAGAGCCGAAATCCATAAGCAGGGAGAGAACGAGGGTTCACTACTATCTGACTAGATGGAGGGAGTTGCCTTGCACACTAGTCTCCCTCCTACTGAAGAAGAGATGTCAAGACATTCATTTCTGCCTCCAACCGGAATACAAGATCAATCTTCAGGTATCGAGGCCTGTACCACTATTGCAAGTCTACGACATCGGAGTGGACATAGAGACTGACTTTCTCAATCACATGAGTCATTGGTTCTTAGTTTAAGGATCGAGTCGGAGAGTCCTTTTCCTAGACTATGGTCTCTTTCTTTTCCATTTCGGTCTTGTCATTCGGTTTTAGGATCAATTCTTGCAATTACGCTCTATGTAATAAAATTCTTTTGTTGTTAATAAAGTTTCCTTTTCATCCTTTTTAGCTCCATTAGTTTGGCTTCTAACTTAAATGGAATCAATAATGTCGACTCACACTCAATGGCATCCAAGAGAGCCCTCTTTCATAGCTCCACAAATAACCTCGTCCTTCCATTCCTTGTTACATTCAAGTCAAAATCCTTGCAACCCTTTTGAGCCATAAACATAATCATTCAGCCTACTCTTTCTTTCTCACCCAATCTACTTACCCTTGGCACCAATGGGCGTAGGAAAAATGTGCGAAAGAAAAAAAAGAGAAGATAAAATGGGCAAAAAGCAAAAAAGCAAAAATCAAGCAATGCCAGTATCACAAATGCAATTCCATGTCAAATCCAATGCAATCACAAGTCAAAGCCATTCACAAAAAGAAAAAGCTAAAAAGCACATGCGCACCGTGGGTCACTTCAGCATCAGTCAGCCTTTTTCGACCCTCAACCACACCTCACATTCACCGCAAAAACCCTCTCACACGAGCGATTATCCAAATCTAGAACTCAACGTGCATGTTCCAAACAGGCATATCGTTAGGGCCTTCCTCGAGGTCCGACCCAATACTCAATAACACTTCTAGTCACTCTTCCCATATAGTTTGATTCCTTAATCAGAAGCACAAATTCTAGTGTAGCACCCGTACATAGACTCAGCCTGGAACCATACATCATCTGACCACCACATCAATTCCCATTGTACTTACTATAGTCAACAATTTCAGCCTTGTCTTTTCATGAACCTTTAGCCTTCTTTCATACACCTAAGGGGTCTCCTCAACTCCCTAGTGGCTATCACTTGCGCATTCATCATACATCCTTCTCAAAGCATCGCATTGCAGCATTCTTGTCCTTGCTTCTCTCTCTCGGCATTCAGCTCACTCACTGTTGGGCAGTCAAATCACATGCCCTCTTTCTTACCATACCACCACAAAACTAAGCTAACCCATGACTCCCAAAATTCACTAGCCTTACTTACTCCATCCAGCATTGCTCCACCTCGATTCACAAGCAAGCTCATCAGCTGGGGCTCACCCACTCACAACATCGACAACCACAACCCCATGGTTGTGGGGGCTCACTGCTCACAAGGCATCGCCTTTGCTGAATGGGGGCTTGAGCGGCTATCCCGCAATCCAAAAGATCTTACCATTATTCAAATTTCCTGGAATCATGATTAGATCTAAGAATAGACTTCATACACATTATACGCATCTGCATAACACTTCATAAGCATCGTGTGCATTGAATTTTCATAATCATCATGCATAGGATCCTGTACAACACATACATTGACTTGCACATTGGCACATTGCAGCCCACCTCCACACAAGGTAGAGCCTCATTACATGGAGTTGGCCTCCACATGCCTATTCGGATTCATCGCTATACGCGTTCTGCTACACGAACTTCTTCCCGAAAACCAGGTCAGCCGTAGGAAGGTTCCTAAGGAACGAAGGCGCTTCCGAAGGAATTCATATCATCACTCATAGCCCTCATACGCATTAATCACTATACGCGATTGTTGCTTCACGCAACTTTCCCGAAAAGCCAAGTTAGCCGTTAGGGGAATTCCGAAGACGAGCGCTTCCACGGAACTTACATTCGTCTTCCCGATAGCCTAAAGTCGCCGTAGGGAAGGCATGTTAATCACAACTCTCCCGAAAAGCAAGGTCAGCCTAGGGAACTTCCGATGGAAGAGGCGCTTTCCGACGAGACTCTACATTACTTCTTCCCGAAAGCCAAGGTCAGCTGTAGGGAAGGCATCTACATCATTTTCTTTTCCGAAAAGCCAAGGTAAGCGTAGGAAAAAGCTACCTGAGGACGTAGCGCTTCCGAAGGTCATCATCACCTCATTTCTCCTGAAAGACCAAGGTCAGCCTAGGGGAAAGCCAGCCAGGATCCGCGCTCGCCTTCAAGGCTAAAACGCGGGCTGATGGCCGTAACAGGTAAACTAACTCTTGTTTTGCAGGTACCGGCGAAAAGGGTGACTCAGGGTCGCAGAACGTCTTGAGTTGCTCTCCGTCCTGAAATACTTTGACTTTCGTCTCTTCAGGACTCAGTCAAAGTGGGGCTTTTCACACAACACTCCCTTTACACATCTTCGGGTTGAAACTTCTCCCGCACCAAGAAATTCCACATATGCACATTCGGGTCTACGGATTCTCTCCGCACAGAAATCCACACAAACACTTCTTCGGGTGTCACGATTTTCCTTCCCTACAGAATCCAACACAACATCTTTCAGGGTTTTATGTTTCTCCCGCTACAGATCTCAGCAAGCATACATCTTTCGGGGTCTTGAATCTTCTCCGCTACAGAAGTTCCGTCCAGCACATCTTACGGGTCTTGGAAATTTCTCCCGCTACAGAAGTTCCTTGTCCATCTCTCGGTTTTTGATCTCTCCCGCTCAAGGAAGTCCGCGCCACTTTCGCGGTTTCTGACTTTTCTCACCGCCACAGATTCCCAAGCAAGCATCAGGACCGCGGGAACGGGCTACAGGTAAACTAACCGTTTTTTGCTCCATGTACCGGCGAAAAGAGTACTCAGGGATCGCAGAACGTCTTGAGTTGCTCGCCGTCCCGAATCGAATACTTTGACTTTCATCTAGGACTGTCGTCTCTCAGACTCAGTCAAAGTGGGGCTTCTGTGACACCTAAAATGTCTCCCAAAAGAGTAATCAGTGATGAAACATACGCGTCATCGCGACTGTTTCGACTTTAGAAAAGATGCTTGGGACTCATAAAGTTGGAAAAACGTGGAGGTCATACTCGCGAACTATTGAGCAAAGGACAAATAAAGGGGCAAAAACATTTTTTTTATGTATTTTATTATTTTCTATTTTTAGTTCTTTTCTATTTTAGGATTTTTAAAAAATTTTTATATTGTGATCTCCATAATTTCCACTTTTCATCACACTCTCACAGTTTTCTGTGCTCACAGTTTTTTAGATTATTTTTTTATTTTTCTACATTTTTCTATGTTTTATAAGTTTTATACGCAGAAATACAAAAAAATACAAAATACAAAATATACTCCGAAATACGTCGAACCTTCTAGAACATCTTAGAACTCCTTGCTTGGAGAGAAAGGTGTCTAGGTGCGTCGAATCAAGGCAAATCACGAAAAAATCGGGAAATCAAAATATTTCGAGTTTTGGAAAAATATATACGCAGAGGCCTGCGTATATACGCACCCTTGTGTATTACGCAGACCACCTGCGTATATAACGCAGCCCTCTGCGTATATACGCAGGACCTGCTATATAGCCAGGGTTTTTCCCTTCGTTTTCCCTCGTGCCTATAAAATACGTGTCTGCCATTGCTCATTCCGAACACACACGATTTTTCAACACACGATTTTCAAGACACACGTCTGTTCTCTCTCTCTCTGTCCTTAACTCGCGTATTCTCTCTCTCACTCTCTCAAACCATTCTAACACATTCATTCTTGAGTTCAACATCGATTCGTTTCGATTCTCAACAAGCAACAAGGTTTATTTCTGAATACTCGCCATCAACATACTCCTTTTCAATCTAATTAATACTATTACGAGTTTTCGATCTAATAAAAACATGTAGAAACTCACTATTTAATTGTTCCATGTAATATGTAGATTGTCATTTAACGTTTTAGAGTTTTTCATTGTTTTCTTTCTTTTTTTATTTAATTTTCATTATATTATCACTTGTCAATACTACGATTCTTATCCTTTGTATAGCGATTATAAGGCGAAGATTATTCTATCGCTCGTTTTTATTACAAACTAACATTTGTTTTGTTTGTCTCTATATAGCGATTTAGGCGGAAGATTCGTTAAAATTTTTTTATTCGAACTAACTTTTTTTTTTGCAGATTTAGGTAAGATTGGTTCGATATATATATTTTAAGTTCATATACTTCGCATTTCATTATTGTATCATTTTCATATATTTTGCTAAATAAAGACCGGAAATTATGTGAATCACTTTAAAATCAGATTAACTATGGACAACCGGTTTTTAGCACCGTTTTAACATGATTAATGCAAAGTGTCACAATTTACTAGGTTAGGTGTCTCTTGTACTAATAGAAACACACACTTTTGATAGTATAATCTTAGGGTTAGTACGCTCTAAGGTGCTAAAAATGTAAGTATGTGCATTCAATAACCGTGATGAATGGAATTGCAATGAGACCGAGTAGAGCGCGCTACATGCGGGCGAATTGGGTTAAGATCTGATTCGTACCATGTCCCCGAACCCACGAACTGAGTTACTGGATCAGAACGTTGGCCATTATTTGGCACCCAACGTTTCGGGCGTCCGTGGATAACCTTATAGGGCGGTGGCGACTCCCCTTACTCACACACTACACCCAACCACTCACGTGCGGTTCCGTGGCTCAAGCCCACGCAAAGCACCTCGACTGTAGTACCAAGCGCGCCCGCTTACTACGCCCAGGGCGCGACCCACGTCCTACAGGTTGGCTGTGTTTTGATGAAAATTGCTACACGCACCAGGTGGGTTTGCACATACCCAGGTCGGCGTGAGCATACGCTCAATTCGAGCAACAAGTTTATACCCGTGGGTTTTCCAATCCGGCGGGGTCTCCATTGATAGAAAATTGTAGTGCTACGTATCCGGCCGGGTTTCACATACCCGCGAGTCCTTCTTTTACTTGGAGGTTTTTTTTAGCATGTTTATTTGATGACCCTGCGTACCCGCCGGGTTTCCAACATACCGACCGGGTCCGATCTAATTTTGCTCGATTTTCTTTTCCCTCGTGTTTTTGTGAGGGGTTTTATTAGGCTTTTGGGATTTTTCTTAAGTACATTTTTCATCCTTTTAAAGCCTTTAGAGAAAAAGAATTAGGTTCTTATGTTCTTGTTGCGGATTGTATAAATAACACTTTGTCATTGCAATTTCAATCATAATTGAAGGTATTAGTTTAATTCTTTTCTTTTGTTCTATTTTTATTCTTGCTTAACTACTTTATCTCATGAATTCCATTGTTGAATTTGTGTTATTTCAAATGATAGTAGTGAGTAGTTTATTTCTAGGGCTTGTGAAACTATGCAAGTCATGATTCATTGTTTGATTTTTCGATTTAA
>SNQN01010046.1:0-23197 GCA_008642245.1 Bassia scoparia
AACGAGAGGATTTTTAGAGATATGATCTTATATGATGCTTGTCAATCCATTACCTAGCTTTTAGTCAGAAGCTAACGCTCTAATGCTGAGAGTCGGATTAGAAAGTGATCTCGACACTGAGACTGCGGTATCGTTTTATTTTGGCTCATCATTGATGTCTTCTGATTTAAGTCAATACTCTTTCGTTCGCAAGGAGACCTTTAATGGTGTCACAGTCAGACATGAAGATCAGAGCGATAGAAAAACAGGCGACAATGACTTGCATATTTGATGTCCTTTGTATTAGTAATTGTAAGAACTGCTGAGAGTAGAAGCAAAGCAATGGACAAAAGGTAGAGTAAGGCCGTTCCCCCAAGTAAAACAAGCAAAGATAGGGTTGTGAGCTAGGTATGTGAAAATGGCTGCTTAGGCTATCAGCTTCTTGCTTGACTGTCGACACGGAGGTATCCAGAAGATGGCGATGGCTGAGACCTCAGAGAGAAAACTCTTAGGCATCTAAACTGGTCGGATTTCCAACTGCAAAGCGCCACAAACGATTCTTTTTTACTATATGTTTACCGTACCATTGAGTGCATGAGCCTATGGAGATTTAGGCAGGTCAGAGCTACTAATCGGTGTGCCAGTTACTGTGATATAAACGTGATCATCCCTATTAAAGTTTCATGTTGAAATGAATTAATAGGCAAGATAGATATATTGATGAAGAATACACGCTTCTGGAACAAGAGACTTAGCTTGTAAGGGTACTACCTACTCCACTGATCGTTTGCTAGATGATTTATGTAGGAATCAAACAATCAGCTAGGCCTTGACAATGATAGATGACCCGTTATGTGTTATTAACGATGGAACATTATACAGAAACATGTCTATCAAGCTTGTCTCATTTTTCAAAATAGTATACGTGTTGATATATGTATGTATGACGAATATTGGACTACTTAGTATGAATGATGGAAACATCATTCTATAACGTTTGCATCTTTGGCAGGGCAAATATAGCGTAAGAACTGTTGGTATAGACAGATCACAAATTCATGCGTGGAACATATCACATGTCTAGGATTAGCAAGATAGGATGCAATTCTCACGAATACATCTCATTGTGGTTGATAATTTTATCAATCACGATTAGCTATGAGTTTGACATGATCGGAGAAGAAGTATCTGTTCATGAATGCACGAAGTGAAGGGTAGATGATTTAAAGAGATCTAACCAATAAGTGTTATAATGGTCGCCTCCAATTACCAATGATACGAATAATGAGACAATGTGCATTTCTGATAGCTATCTAAGTATTCTATGCATAGAGATATCAACTTTCACTTGAAATGATAAGCTTTGAGATTCAACAGCAATAGAGGAGTGGATGAGGACATATGATGAGGTAGTCGCTTTCAATCGAAGCTGGCACTTTCGATTGAATAAATAAAAAAGCAGCTCTAGATCAAATATCAGAGAGACTACTTCAATCACTGGTCTAGGATACATTCTCATCAGCTTGCAAGGAAACAAACAATTCGTCGATATACTAGCATTCGCTACGCGTTGCCACGAGGCCTTCAATCGTCAGTCAAATGGACGATGGTGTGCTGTAAAGGACTAATGTTAGTATGAACACATGGATATAGCCCACTATACATTGACGTACGGAATGCAAACTAGTTCTCAGTAAATTTAGAAGAAGAGATGATTTTTGAGGTAGCAAGGTCGTCTATGTAAAGATATTAACATGCTGATGCTCCGTTTAACTGTCATAAAATGTGCATTTCTTTGTTGGCTGTACAGGGCTAACTCAATATGTAAGACCAGAAGAGTAGAGATTCCTTGATGTAGCCAATTATGAATTGTTAAGGTCTGAGCACATCGATATGGATTATCCTCACTATAAGGAGTGTTTCATCCTAATGCTCGAATGTGGCTAATGAGACTTCAGCAAATCAGCAATTCTATAGCTTTTGAGAGAGCGTAGAGTTCAACGGCTGATTCACAACTAATCATGAGGTCTTAGGGGGTCTTCGTGCATTTGATAGACAAATCAGCTATAGCTTGTCATAATGAGAATTGAGAGCAACATATTGTGCCTAATAAAGTCAACATCAAAAGCATACAACTTAATGCAATCACGAGAAGCTGACTGCTATACACCAACAACAATATGGCAACATCACGCAATACTTAAATATATCTAGCCTCATATCGAGATCACTCTTCAGGATAACCGATGAACTTCTTGTCCTCAAGCACTGCTCGTTCAGTCAGTTATTTAAACCAAACATTGGAAAGCCACAACCACATCGATATACAACATGAGAGTTCGAAATGACACGTCTCCCACAATGTAACATATCAGTAAACACATGTGAGGTGAATTGTGCAACAAAGCTCGATACTGATAACATTCATCAAAAACTAATTATGCTAGTGTGTAAATTTCCTATTTTTCTGATCTGCTACATCGGAAAATGGTTACAGTTACTATAAATCAACCAAAATTAAAGAATGACTCGATGTAATTCAATTCCATAGGTACATCAACAGATAAATCTTTCAATCTCAAGATCTTTTCTATCCATAGACAAAACAATCATTGGTGGGTTAGTACACTATAATCTGATTCATATGCTATATATACTTCCCAAGTAAATACGTAATATGTGGTACCAGTTACGATATAGACTTGACCCAGTGGATTATGTTTCTAGACAATGAATGACCATTACCTTACCCAGTATCACTGTGCGTATAGTCCTTACAGACATCTATGTAGCTAATGGCTGTAGGAGCTTTTAAAGGTGCACTCGACACCATTCATGAGCCATATTCTTGAGAGTGTTATATACAACGGCAAGTGTTCCGGTTTGATACTTTTCCTTTATTATATACGCTCAGCCAACACACACACACTCACATAATATGATGTATTTGCTTGGTCGGATGGCACGCATTTCATTAGCCGCCAAGATAGGGAGGGGCGGTGAATTAAAGGATTTTCCATCATATATTATGTTGAGGCAGTAGGTATATAATTAAATCTACACATAAAATTATACATAGGGTGGTTTAATTATGGAAAGGATACAATCTCATGGCAAAAAATCACATTATCTATAGAGATTGTTCGTTTAAAGACCAAGAAAACACATGAAAATAGATGAAGTCCTTTCGAGTAAACATGACACAACTATCCATTAACACATAATGCAAGACCAGAAGGTTAGACGCTTTACTTGATGTCTAGTCGTTTGACCACCTCACTGTGCACCTACCAAGAGGCTGATGGATCATAATTCTTTGAATTAGGCAGACTGTATCGTTTTCCTGTATAAATGACAAAAGGACAACAAAACAGCAATAACTATAAGTGTCTGAGGAAATAACAAATCCTAAGCAATTAATCAGTAATCAAGTATATCAGTATCCAATTACTCCCGCTTTGGTGCCACACTTAAAGGAACGCTTCACTACGCACATAAATACTATTATAATGAGGTTGACAGCCATTATAATATTTGATATCACTCTCTAGAGGATTACAAAAGTTGACTAATACTTTGCACAATACGACTAGCTTCGAGGTGGCAACTTCTCAACTAAAAACGGGTTGGAATGGAAATAATGTTAGCTCTCATAATTTATCAGGAATTTTGAAAATTCCTACTGCATTCAACCAACAAAGGTACAACAATCACCGCTTTATCTAGGACCATATTGCCATCATAAATTCAGTAGAGTAGCAATCAGTGACACAAATGCACCGAGACCTAAGTAAACTTATCATAGGAACTGCGCAGAATGACTATCTAGACTTTATATAAGTGGTAGGAAAAATAAACATGCTTCAGGAAGTCACAAAATATCCATATAACTTTCCAATCACAAGTATATCTAAGCTTTTAAGACAATATTAGGCCACATTAAAAATCATAAAAAAAGTTCTTCAAAACTAACCATGGAGAACTTGCAAAACACTAGACACAGGCGAAACTTTACCATATCAAACAAAATAAGAGAATAAGAGGGGGACTGGCAAGAGGCCTACTCCTACGCTTATTAATTGAACAAAATTGACAATTTGACACTGAGTTCTTGATTACAAAGAGAAAGTCAGGAAGTATGGATCACTGTCAATTTAGTGTTAACAGAAAAGTGAGAAATCAACAGATACATGCAGCCTGTTCTTTAAAAATTTTTGTAACTTGGATACATACACAATTGAAAACAATAGACATATAATAATGGTGGGAGTAATTTGTTGTCCGAGAGGACAGGAACAAAAGATCCATACAATAATGAATGCAAACAAGAGAGAATTAACCTGCAGCAAGTCCAACACAACGTAGAAGACATCAAGTCGGATGTGCTCATCGTGTCAAATACAGCCATATCTAAGCAACATTATTTAGTACAACAAATTAATTTGTTAAGAAGAAGGGTAAAAAAACAAGGACATCGGTTTTCAAATTGAACCTAAGTTCATATCTAAGGTTACAGCATAACGATCCTCCAGGGGAATTCACATACATGAACAATATCCTGTGCATATCAACAAACACGGGTCAACACAATAAATAAAGAGAGGATTTAAACTTTCATAGAATGCATATTTTACTGTTCTATATCATAAGTTGACAACATTCCCAAGACAACAAAAAGGGTTTTAGGCACAGCACAAATATAGTGCATGCAAATGTATTTCGCAAAATGAATTTAAGCAAGGTGAAAATCAAACAAGCATAAGATATAAAGAATCCTTAGAAAATAGACTGTGGCGTGCACAAAAATGACCAATTCCAGTATTCCACATATTGAATGGCAAGGTATATCACAAATAATTAACAGGACAGCAATCACACTTTTGCAGCAATTAGGRAGCAAAGTAGGCTTTAAAAGGCATATATGACTTCCAGGTCATCTTCCCCCAATTACAAACTTAGGCTTTATTGACAAAAGTAACACAAAAACTAGCCTGATAAAACAACTAGCCAGAAGCCAATGAAGTAGCTTATTGTATCATTGGAGGGGGATAAGCTGCCGAAATGCTTGTATAGAATGGAAATGACACATTTATATTAAAATACACCCCTTAGGTCATATGAAGTATGATATCCTYTAGAGAGAGGTATAATATAACTTTGTACATATTATAGTAAGATATCTTAAAAGTTTKCTGCAACTTATCGGAATATCACCTCACTATACTGAGATCAATAAACTTAAGCTTCACTTGACAATTTCTGTCATCTATGAACAGAGAATTTAGTGGGTGCACTATTGGCTCAATTAAATGAATATTTTACTTAAGTATACGCTACTAGTCTAAAACTCCCCACACCTTATAAACAGATAATCTTAGATGAGGCAATCATCGTAGCCTTTAAAAAAAAGAGTCATTCTATTTCCACACATAATCTACTAATCGAGCAAAAAACATAAGGGATATTGCACATCATCTAGTATACAGGTAAAGCAAAAGTGAGACAATTCTTATCAGATGTTCAAGTAACAGAAGTAAGACAATTCTTATCAGACGTTCAACTTTTATTAAAATCAGCAACACATCCCATAATTCATTAGCCTCTGAAATCCTAAACAATATATAAACAAACAACCAACCTTGGTAGGATCAACGGCATCGAGGTAAAGAAGCTGTGCAACGATTACATTAGCCATATCATCATCAACCGCTCCACCACATCGAATAATTCTCTAATGCAAACAAAGAAGAGTACACAACACTTTGCAATGAGCCAAACAGTCATACACCAAACCTATCTTTRTTTAATTTTTTTCAAACTTCAATTATCAAGATCCGAAATAACTAACAAAAAGGCCTTACATATTGAAATAACTGTGTAATCACACTTTGGAATCTCTCTTGCACCATAGGAGGCGGTCCTTGTCCTTGAGCGTAAGCAGGAGTAAACGGAGATGAAGGAACCAACAGATCATCTCTACAACAGTTCACATCAATTAACATTCATCAATATCAAACAATATAAATTTCATTCCAATGACTCCAGAATAACACACAATTTTGAAAGCGAACTAAAACTAAAAGTAAAGATTCAACTCAAAAATCATTCAACAATCAAAATATCACAAGAATGCACATACAAATTTACACAATCCACAACTTTTGAAATCAAGTAAAACTGAAATTCAGATCAACTAAAAAATCACTCATCTAAACAAAATCCTAAGGATTACCAATACAAATACACACAACAACAAATAAACTCACATAATCAACAATTTTGCCAACCGAAGTTAAACCGAAATTCAAGAACCAACTCAAAATCAGATCAATCAAACCGTACCTATGACCAAACCAGAACGGTCGTATTTCTTCGCAGGAGTTCCAAATCCGTCAGAATACAAAGCACTATGACAGTTCCGAAAACTTCGAATGAATCTTCACCGCAGAATTACTCCGCCTTCAAACCCCTAACAAAATCGAAACAAAAATCAAGAGATGAACTTAAGAATGCACAAAATGAAGATTAATTCAGTTTCGCCAAAAAAAAAAAAAAAATGGAAAAGAAACAGAAATTTACTTAGGAGGAGAGGCTTGAAGGAAGAGAGAGAAACGTGGAGTCGGAAGGATCGAGTAAGAGAAGTTGGTGGTCGAAATGGATGGTGTATAGATGTTGGAAGTGGTTGAAGAAGACTGTAACCGCCACACAAGAGTTAGCCATTTTTGCGGAGCTTGCCTTTCGTTTTTTTGAGAGATACTTAGTTTAGCTCAAGTGTGAGAAGAGAAAGAAAGTAAAGTAAAGAGAAGTTAGCTAAGGTTTTGGGGAAGTGTTAGACAATTGCGTCAAATCGAGAACAATTTTAGTGTATAATTGGGTTTGAGTATGGGATGGGCCTAATTGAATGAACAATGCCAAGTTTATTTTTAAGAGAATAACCGTTTCATCCATAGTAGATATCAAATACACCTTACAATTATCAAAACATTAACAGACATTAATGGAATGCTATGGAACTCTATAGCATTAATAAAATAAGAGTTGATTAAAAAAACCGTCTTAACATAATTCCCTTCATCTTGAACAATACGCATCAGTAATTCGCCCAAATTCGGCATTCATCTGTTAATGGTGTAGTTACGTCGCGCCCGTGACATGTGTAGTCTTCCCAACTAGACAAAAATCATGAAACCCGCAAAACCAAGGCAACGGAACTGTAGCGTATAATCGATAAGCGAAACACCAGAAGTTAACCCCAAAAATTCCAACACTAGTGAGGACAACAAACCATTGGTTACAATCTGTGTTACCAGCCGGCAGTTTTGACATCCGCCAAACAAAGGACATTAGCACCATCGGGAAGCAAGAAGGGAGGGGCAAAGGAGACGACAAAACGATGGAACTCACAAACCCTAAAAATTAGGACTCTCCAAACCCTACCTCTCTCGAGAGAAGAGCACTCTCCATTTTAACAATACGAACAAGTGCCCAAAGTTAAAGTTGGGCTGGATAGATTTATCATTACTCCTCCGGAAACAAACTATCCAACAATTATGTACTTTACACGATGACGAGATAGATTAGGATCCTTCTAGGGAGATTTCCCCCTAAATTTTAGTGTTTTATTTGTGTTACCGGTCCCAATTTGTTTGTTTATATAACAACCATTAATTTTTTTCAAGGGTGTTAGATTTAGTAAATTATCCCATAGAGTTCAAGAACTCAAGGGATCGATTTGACGAGGATAATATTTAAAAAAAATTTAATTATTTCTAATTATATAGTAAATCATAAACATTAGATTATAAAAACTTATAAGTTTGAATGAATCTTAACGAGATTCTCAAATGACTATATCATTCTTATATATAAGTCACAAATTCACGTTTAAAGCGAAAATTTGAATAGTGTTAAAAAACAATTGTTACTTATATTTTTGTATGGAAGGAGTACAAGTTCTTTTAGGTCTGCCATTTGAAAAGATGCCCTTTGATTATGTTGGTCAACGAATAATGAATAAAACTTTAGTGAATTGTGTAGAGTTTAGGGAACTTTTGATAATCACTGTGATCTTTATAAAGTCATGTGATATACATGGTATAAAACGTAAGAAAAAAAATGTCAAATAACTTCTAGAAATATGTGTGACAAGGAATCGCTATTACCCCGAAAATAATACCACCCTAAAGTCAATCGTTGTTTGTCCTTGTTTATCTATGTGGTAATTTGACATTGATGGTATGTAAAAACTAGCAATCATTAAGGGGTACCCAAATTTGTTGGCACTCCTCTCCCCCCCACGCAACATCAATTTTTACTATTCATGTGAGAATGAGAGGAGCGTTCCATTCATCTAGCCTGAAGGTGACCATATCGAAATATAGTTTCCTCAAGCTCATATAGTTATATTAACCTATCAGTTAATTCATATACTCGTCTCCTTATCTTTGCTTCCATATACCCCAAGCTCTAATTGTTAGCAGAGACTAGGCTTGCAAAGATAGAGAGAGTAAGCTAATTCAAATACAATGTTTCCGAACATTGAATTATGTAACCCAATTGAATAAACAATGCAGACCATATAGCCCATACCCTAAGGCCTTAAAGGTCCCACATGGCAATTAGGTTGGGGACAAGGGAATATTTATAAACTCGGTATCTTGCAAGAGGGAATGGCAGAACCGCAATTAACCAATAACCTCTTCAAAAACTAACAATCCACTAATTACACACTTACAAACCTTATACACACAAAGACAATACGAAGGCATTAAATTGTTGATGTGCATATGATTGATGATTACATTATTAAAAAGAGGCAGAAACCTGCATCACACCCATACTTAGTTAGAACTAGTGATCTAATGTTAACAACTAAGTTAATAGCTGTGCTAGCAACCTACACCTACTTAGTCACACTAGTCACACTGCAAAACTACACGGTACACTCCTAACACCGAACTTTGATACACTTCAATGGACAACTAGATTTCTTCTATACAACCCCTTCACGGGATAGCCCACGCTAACATGGTCTCGAACCAGAAATTGCACTAATGAAGTTGTCACAAAGGGGCTGGCAGGGCAATTTCAGGCCACTAAACTGTGTCATTGGGCCCATTTTCTTCGTTTGTTACCATCAGCTCGAGGCAAAGAACCTATTTCAACCAAGGAAAAACCGAGATTTAAATAGAAGCTCAAGAAAGACAAATTAAAAAATTCCAAAAAGATTTGCCTTGTACTTATCCATTTATTCCCAAATCTTCAACCAATGAATGACATTCATGTAATTCTTCTTTAAAGATAATAAAAATTGTGGCAAAAAATTATCACATGCTTCTTGAAAGACAAATAGCATCCTGTTGGCCATTCAAGGCAATCAACCCAAGAATCTAGCGCTCAATAAAACACATCTGTTCATTATCGTCTCAACCATATTATGGTTCCCCCTTTTTTTCTACTCCACTTAATTTTTGGTTTTTTGCCAAACCCTTTTCCTAACACGTAACCCTTCTTACCCCACATGGAACACACCCTCTTTCTCCTCCGATCCAGCTGTGATCATTGTTGTTAAAAATCTATGGTACGTAACTGTCAAAATAATAACGACAGCCGAAACTTGCCGACGAACCTATTAAAGTAGACAATGCAAGTATAAAATGCACAAAACAAAATCCTATTAAGGCAATAGTTAAAAAAATGATCGTAATAAAAGCTCACCGGACTTAATTACTGATGGTCCATCAAGATGGAGGAACAAAATGCATCACCAGTTAGACGAGTTTTTCCTGGCCAACCAATTGGAGAGCCCTCCTCAGTGGCCGTTCTCAAGAGCGTTCACACTTGATCAGTCATGGTGCTGTAAGGATAGTGGGAGGGCTGATAATGATGTCCCAACTACTTGTCCCTTGGCACTTCGAGTGCCTTGAAAAATGTTGCACCAGAGTACTTGTAAGGTCAGACATCACTGGTGGAAATTAGAACAGCTAGGCCTGTTAGGAGATATCCCATACTTTATTACACCACAATGATTAGCTTTGCACATAGGAAAGCGGGGAATCAGAGGAAACTCAACAGATTCCTAAAAGTTGCCCGAATGCTCATGATTTATTGAGAGTTTGATGGATATGAGGCAGGTCTTGGCCAGAAATATTCAGAGCAGACAAATTGAACTGTGACATCATCTTCACAGCTGAACTTTAGGATAATTCCTCGCAATCATAATAAATATCTCACTTGCTTTAGAAACAACCTCACAATAACCCAGGAAACAAAAATAAGATTTAACAGACCGTACACATTAAACTGTACGCCGTCCAACATAAGGGACTCCTTTTGCAATGGCGACATGATTTGAGTGTGGTCAAAGTCCGTAATCTTGGGAGCAAAGATGAAGGGCCTCGGTCAGGAGAAAATTGTTTCAGACAGCTGACCTAAGTAGCTCGTTACATCCGCTCCATTAAGAACAAAACAACCAGGACATTCTACGTGTGCTTAAACAAAGGACAAAAAGCCGGCTAGTGATAGGAAATTATGCTAAATAGAGTCTAATACTTTATTTATAAGCAACCATAGTAATACGCTTACATAGATGCACACACAAAGTATCGCACGATATATGTCCAGCCACCATCATACAGGTGCCAAACCACTTATTCTCGGAATCAAGAACAGGATGAAAAGCAGCTTGGTTTAATAGTGCTATGTACCATGTTATTCGCCAATATTCAGGCTTAGGTGTTACTATAACCTGAATCCTATACATTCGGCATGCCCAAAAAAGGGATCAGACCCTGCATAAATACCAACTACATTATGAGCAGAGTATCAAGGTCTTCTGCTAAGTACAACAAGATACCAGCCCCTCCACAAAAAACTTCTACGAAATATAATTTCAAGGCAAGTCTTCTAGCTACAACAACAAGCGTATATGAATAGCATTAAAAGTCAGTGGCTGAATTGATGCATATAAAATCATTGGCCTCTAGTGTGATGGCATCACGTCAGGCCTTCAAAAAAATGGTCGCCGCCACAGTTTATAAGTAAAAACTGGCAACCCAATAAACCAAATCCAGAGACCACCTCTTAACAAATACTGCTATATGCTTATGTCGGTACAAGATTGAACTGTGTCTCTACATTCGACAACCACTATATACAACTGGGCGATTTGATCATCAGGGATGTAATAATTTGTTCTTCTATCGCGGCAAGAAATCACATGAGAAGCAGCAAGAGAACTGAGATCGACGCACCACTTACTTACTCCATTTTCATGAAAGTAGTTGTATTAATCCAAAATAATAATTAGAACTATTAATGTAACCCAAAAGAATCTACAGGATAAATAAGCATCAAAAGGAGAAGAATGCATCTATAAATATGCAACTTCCCCAGCTCAGTAGCAGATAATTGTTATCTAACAATCAAAGCGCTAGAGCATGAATCTCCCCACAATACCCAAAAGACTCCATTTCAGATTGCAGACTTGGACCTTCAGAAGATTCATTGAAGCTTCGAAGCCCATGTGATTCAATTTGGCAGTGAGAGATCTACATTGCTGTTGATGGAATCAAAACATTCGTCTCCGGCAACCAGCGGCCCAACTCCCTAAAACACCAATCAGCAATTTTTAACCATACACGTCTCTGCCAAGATCAGTAACAGATACACACTCTGAAGACATTGGATTAATACTTACCGCTTCTCCGCTGCGCCAACGATGACATTTTTAAGCGCAATCTGGTAGCTGGGATAACACACGCAACAGGTCACGGACCACTGTGATTTGTATTCTTGCAATTAATTACAACTGGTTAGCTCCAATGTGACCCTAATGTAGAACAAAACTTAAGGTAGAAAGGCTTAATGCAATTACAAGATACGTTTCAGCATAACCTCATACCAACAAAATTGTCCAGGAGACAGCACAGGACTTGTCGTCATATGCAAACCTTTCAATGCTCTATCATTCTGAAAAACAAGGGACAATGAAAATCGGAATTCAAAAAATGTACCTTCCGTGAAATTATAAAGATCTTCTACCAATTCGGTTCTTCCAGCCTCTTTGTGTTAAGGAGAAATTCAAGACGGGTAAATAAACTAAATTAGGACCAAATAATTTTAAGAAATAATATATAATTTCATTCTTGTTGTGTCAAAATTATTTAGTTCTAATTTATTTTACAACCCTTAAACTTCAACGGTAAAAAAGCGTGAAAAACGACGCTGTAGAAATCCTAATACGGCAGGGCACGTACTTATGATCAAACAACATAATTCTCAGGATAGAATTTTACCTTACATGAGTTTGAAGAGCTCGGATCGAGCCTGTAACAGCAATATAGAATACTATTGCTTCAAAGTTCGATGGTTAAATTATCTGAAAGATTGCTTAATCCAGAAACCAGAACTAACTCCTGCATCCATCTTATCCAGTCAACCTTCATTATACCAACGTCTTCCTTGCAGCAAAACGGAAAGTGTTAAAGAAACCAAACAGTCTTGATTTGAAAGTTCTATGATTGTATAATAGCACAAACCAACTATACAGAAGCTTGGTAGTAACCAGACAAAATAAATTACCTCCCGGAATGCTTGTTAGTGCCTGAGTTCCAGTCAATCTATAAGCTTAAACTTGTAGAGCAGTTAGGAGAGCTCCGCGCACTCCATCGCATTGCTTACACTCATCAATTCGGAATATCTCTACCCTGAAACTCATCCCTGACCCACTCTCCCCAGTCTTCTCTTCCCTGGAATCTTGTATCTCTTCGTAGCTTATCAAGCTAAATCTGTGCCACTCTGAAGCTCTAATGCACGATCTGCTTGTTAGTTGCGCATCTCCTTGTTTCACTAAATCTCCAAGAGCTAGGGAACAAAAGGACAGATAATATTTGATGAGCCACAAACACCCGTGCTTCAGCCCGGCATCGGTGTGTAGCATATCTCTTTCAGGATTTGAATAAGAAGCGCAGTCAGGAAACCTGCCTAGACAGAAACTGACTTAGATTTATAAACTAAATATACAAGATAAAGTTCAAAATATAAATAGATGAAGACAGAGTAAATTGATCAAATATGAAGTATATAACCGAATGGCTGCGCGGCGCACACACACACACACCAAAGAGCAGCCCCACCAACTTTGTTCCATCCAATCATACAATCATAGTGAAATAGGTTAGAAAAAAAAAATGCGTATTGAGGAATTCAACCACAACAGTTGAAAGTTCAGAAAATCATTATCCACCAGCTGCAAAGTGGGAATTGCACCCGCCAACATTGGAAACAATGACAGCAACGAATTAAACACTGAACCCATGAGCTTCGCCGGGCAAACAATTCCGACCAGCGAGGGCAACTTCCCACATGGCGCATAACCATCAGGATCAAAATAATTGCATATCTGCATCCTTAGTCGGAAAGCAGGGCAGAAAACATGAATCCGCAATACACATAGATAGAGGAGCAAGTCAGATGAGATCTGATACTTGCCAAAGGGTGAAAAAAAAGAAAAAAGAAAGCTCACAATATAGCCCCAACTTAAACGATGTACGTTACCCCTTTTGCAACCATTCAAGTAGACATAGATCAATTGAACTTCTTTGTAGATGTATTCAAGTGATGCTCTTCTCACCAGCTGAACCGAGCTATACGACGTGGATGACTCTCTTCCTCAACAAGTGCTCGCTAGCATAGATACTACGTCTAATCACATCCAACTCAGAAAGGTTGCCCCAGACCTTAATTTGTCGTGCCATATTCGGGCAGCAAGCAACTTGGACAACACAGAGACTTGGCCACTTGGATCAATTTGCAACATTTTCTTGTGCTCCTATTGACGTTATCGATTCCATTTAGAATAACCTGCGTTTTCTGATAGACAAGAAGCATATTGATAAGAAATTAAGGAATACCCGACTGAAGCTTAAGGAACAAATACAAATCAATTTACAAATCTTCTTTAATTCAGATATATGCCAATCAGAAACTACGTAGCTGAAAAGATAAAAATCATCACACATTTCAACCATTTACCAACAAAACATAAGGCATCGAAGAACATATACCTGGAACTTCAACAAAATAGCACATATGCACCAGAGAATTCTGACTGCTAAACCCTGCTCGAGCTAGACACAGGTGAGTTCCGCGTATCAAAATAGTACTATAAGCACATGGCTCTAGAAAGTTGTACAGCACTCACGTGGAGCTTCTCCTTAGCTAGCTCAAAGTCCAATACTTTGAGACCAAATTTGGGCCCCACCACTCTCTGGATTTCTCAGTCTCCCTCCCGAGACAACATTGCATAGATCATTTGAGATGTGACAAAACCAGGTAATTTCACATAATAAGAGTGCTATCTCTTATATTATTATGAAGTCTTCTCTCACCAAGGAAACATACTTCACATTACAAAATATCTACTTTCAATGAAGAAATGATTTTCCTCTTCTGGAGGGGGCTTGACTCAACTTACAGCAGGCACCTTGCCAACACCAGCAACAGAACAACCTCCTGCCGAGCACATCTAAAAACTTCACACTCCCCAGCCTGATGACGCTGTTGTTCCCTTTCTTCATAATGCACATCTCCCTCAGTAGTTTGTTCCAAAAACTGACTCGAAACAATCTCTGCCTGTGGGATCCAATATTGACATAACCCAACACTAACATTACTTCTAAAAATTTAGTCTAAACACAGATTATTATCCAAGTAGACCGTCAAGGCTACATACAAAGGCACAGAATACTCAAAGACACATTCAATAATAACCTATCTATGATTAAAACACTTGACTGAATTTACCTTCTCATTTAAAAAAGAAAACACAACAACAGATGTCAACCATATAAAACAAGGAAGCTTAAGGACTAAAAACAATTAGCCCTTAAAACAGCTGAAAACACACAGCTCTATTTAAAGGATTACTCACAAATCTCAACACACTTTAAACAGAGTACTTCATCAATCAGATAGACACAAAGTAAAGTCATTACTTCGCGATCAAAATGCCATGCAGGCAAGGAACTAAACGTTTTAAGGTACATCGACAATACATTAATCCAACAAATACAGGGAAACACCGGATGTTATTTATTAGAGGAGAAACAAGCCAAACAACAGTAAGTTAGCAAGCACATCTGGAGTCTATATTCTACTGCATAAAAAATTATACACTTCAAGRATTCCGGAAACTCGGCGAACTGATAAGCTCCCTAACCCCCTCCCTACAATGAYCGGAGAAACTTCTGAATGTAGTTTAAAGCACCATCAACTAGAGAGTAATTGACTTGAGATACTAACCTCATCAATATTATTGAAAATGTGGGAGAACTCAGCCATGTACCATACCTACAAGTAAATATATCAGTTAGCTAACAAAGAAATAAGGGATAATAAGAAAGCCAGTAGTTTATTTACCTACAAATCTATGGTATAGGATCATTCTAAACAAAATAAAAACCTAGACATATAAAGTCTGAAGAGAAGATCGAATTTGATAAGTTACCATAGCTGAAAGGCAGTGTAAGCATGAGGCTCTCAAGYACCGCTTTTSATGCTCTTCCCCGGCCTCACGAGCGAGCATGCACACTTTGTCYGCAAAACTTCCAATATTACGGGCATAAGTACCATCAGTCTGCACATGYAAAGATTTTTTAATGAGAAAACMRAAAAAATGACAAATATGACGTTAATATAAATTGTGATTAGCAATTGTTCAGTTAGGAAAAAGAATCCGATCTTTTAAAGCTAATTACTAACAATTGATTTCTATGAGAATGATTTTAAGCAAGGCCCAGAGGATAATTTGATTTTAATATTCTATTTTGTAACATTTCAAAACAGTATTGTGCTTCAAGCATATTTTTACTAGATTGTCTACATAATAATTTGTCCATTAATGACCCCTGCATAAAGTAGTGAATTAAGCAACATAAAAAAATAAACACAGACATAGAGCTGAAGCCACAACAAGATGAAAACACTCATCACTTGTAAATTGTAATGAATGTTCTACTGTACCTGTCTCTTATACACATCTAGATGTGTATAAGAGACAGGTTCATAAGTGATAAAGAACATCCGAGTTTGACAAGATATCAATTATGATGACTGATGAATGTGTAAGGATTGAAAATGCTGAATGCAACACATCCACAAGAAACATTCTTTACAATAAAAAATTAAAAAGAAAAAAAATCATGGATGAGAAGTCTTACAGCTAGAGTTGCTAAAAGTTGAAAGAACGTGTTTYAAAGGATCGTAAAAACAAGAACAAGACAACGGAAAAGTATTCAGGGAATCAAGTCTGAGCATTAGCTTACTCATCAACTCTGATAATCTAATTCAAATCTTAGTTCTGCTTTCACCAAGTTTTGTTAATTTGTCATGCATATATACATAAATCCAACAAACAGTTTTCACTTTTCAGGGGTGACATTTTATTATGGATAACACACTTCAAGTCTTCAACAAGGGAAAATTAAGAAAAATAAGACTTGGTACGTAATTTCACATCCTTCGCACMATCCAGATTTAAGCTCAATAAAAAGAATGTGATGGATCAATCTGGGTACTTCATGCAAACAACAAACAAGGGATCCAGCCATCATCAAGACAAATTTATTTGTAACAAGCAAAAACCAAGAAGAAAACTTACATTTGCTTCCCACACATACACAGCAACTTGCTATATGCTTCCATGATTACACCAACAATTTTCAAGTGTCCACAACGSAGTTCTCTGAAGAATCTCTCTTCAAGTTGTTTTGTAATCTACATTGGTTTCATGTTCCAAACAAAAATTCTATCAAGCAATTAAACAATAACACTTAACTACTTAAGTGTCACWGTAAAAAATGTAACAAAGACCTCACATGCTGATACTAACCTTTGGGATACGAACAGGATTCTTGGAAGCATACTCACATAACTTGACAAGTTTTCGTTCATTGGGATGGCCATCCTGCAATTGAAGAACAAAATTAATATAACATTTTTTATGAACAAAGAGACCAAAAGACAACCATTTTCTACAATTATCAAAACAATTTCACTTAAGTAGAGTTGTGCTACATTATTCTACATGTCAATTATGAGTACTTTTTAGTTCAGCACTACAAACACAGATATAGAATCTCAATTGTGAATCCTTCTACCTTTGGCAGCTCACTTTCCATACAGCTCCTAAATCTATTGAGTTCCGCATTAAGTTTGAAAGTACATCAAATCAAAAGTCCTGGTTATCAGAAACTTTCATATCTTTTCACTGACACATAATTGACATAATGACATTAACATTTCACTAACTCAGCCAATACAAGTGAATCTATGTAGGAATTATAGAACCTTTCCATGTAGTGTATGAGCAAACCTATAACCAGCAAAGAAGCCTTGCTCTTTTCTCAAGTCAAATTTATTAAAGTACTCCCTGCATCTTCCCAGAAATGATAATTGTATACATAAAAGGTGCGAAAATATGACTAGAGAACCGGTGTGGGATGTCGACTACAACCCAAAACCCAAGCATATTACTTTAAAGAACCAAAACATAACCAGTATGACAACACGGCCAAATCACCTTCCAATGATCTAATTCAAAAAACCAACAAATCTTTAACAAGGACTTAATAGCAAACAAACAGTTACCATAACATCATTAAACTTCAAAGCTTGAAATAATCAACTTATGGTGAATATATTAATATTAATACTCACAGGAGATCTGGGGAATATATCAGCAATCAACTTTTTGTAGCGCTTAACAGGATGCCTGGACCTAGTTGTAAGAGCGGACAACAAACACACATACTCCCCACATGCTGGGAATAATTTCCGGGAAATAAACCCATTTCCTGCATTTTCCCAAATTCAACCAAATCATCAAAAATCAAAGCACTTAACAAAGTGATCAGAAGAAAAAACAAACTGGGATCATAAAATTCACTAGTGAGCAAAGCTCAACGCTTAGTGTATCGAGGGAAAAAAAACTAGGGAAAATGAAATACCCCTAAAACAACAAAATCAACAACAACAAAACAAAGCAACGGTTGTTTTGTATACTACCTTCAACAATGGTCAAAAGAACCAACTTTCAAGCTTAAATCAAACAGCATTGTTCAAAAGAGACAAGAAACAGAGAAGTAGCAAAAGAAAAAAAAAAGATTTTTTTTCTTATTGAACATGAAACTCAGCACAAAATTAAGAAGAAAAAAACCAGGGAAAAAAAAAATCAAACTTCTCATGCATCTAAGCAACAAGAACATAGAATGAGTTGACAGAAAAAGGAAAGAAAACAGAAAATCAAAAAAACCAGAATTTGCAATGTCCATTTCACCCAACAAGCACAAGCATCATTGTACAATCAAACACAAAATGCAATCAAAAGAACAAATTTTCGGGTAAATAAACAAAATTTAGAGGAAAAGAGAACTCACCCAGCAAAAAGATAGATCTAAGGGAGTTAATTGAACCCCTCGTAAAAGGGTTTTAATTTTTTTGGGGAGAATTTTTTGAAATTGAAGTAACAGCTATTTTTTAATGTCTAGAAATGAAAAAAAAAGGCTTACACAGGAAGAGAGAGAAAAGGAAGAAGATGAAGAGGAAGAGAAGAGAAGAGTAGCGCGTGGTTTGAGGCAAATTAAAGGAGGAAGAAATAAAGAGGAAAGTCACGTGATTTGTCATCATGTGCGTTGCCTTTCACTTCAATAGTAAGGAATGGGAGTTTCATTTGTTGATCTTTTTTGAGCCTTGGATGTGTGTGTGTCAGATTTTGGGGGAATCTACTGGTCAATTTTTTTAGGGCAAAAAGACTAAAAGAGTATATAATTGAAGCAAAGTTCATCTTCTTTTAATCCCCAAATAAATCTTGTGTTATGATCTTCAATGAGGCTTATAATTTTAAGTAATAAAAATCAATTGGTGAAAAAAAAATTGTATTTGCGTTTGGGGAGGAAGTATACTCTCGGCGGAGGATTATACAACGCATTCAAACAAACGCTGAATAACAATTTATGAACATCTTCACACCAATGTTAGCACATTTGAAAACATGAATTGTACTAGACATTATCAAAATGTCATAGCGTGTTTATTTTTTTTTTTTGTAGAGTAGTTTATGAATAGAGGTTGAACATGGCAAAAAAAATACCGAAAGTAGCCGCAACGAAAAATGATCATTGTCTCGCATTTGGGGACCTTGCGAGTCATTATTTATTGTATATTGATTTATGAGGGATGTATAATGGTAAACTCGATAACAGTTAGTAGTGAAAGTACAGTGCACGTGCCCGACAATTGACTTTTAGAATAGATAACAATGTTGCCACTATACATCCCTCGCAAATTGTTGTGTTAGTGTGGAATGAAAGTTTCCATTCTAAAATTAAAAAAATAATATTTCATTATTGTGTCGTGTCATGTTAGTCTATATACTAATCTTAGCAAAGTAGCAAACTGAGTACTTAAGTCTCTTATTTGTAAAATTCAACACACACCAAGGTTATTTAAAGTGGACAGTGTTTGCCATAACACTGAACACCCCTCGGGCCTCTTGCCTAGGCAAGTTGTCCTATACGAGTTAAGAGTAACGTCGTGCCTTGTTGGACTCGGCAAATTCTAAAATGAACCTCGTATCCAGCTCAAACCAACGTGTTATGTCGTGCCGATTCGTGTCGCGCTACGAGCCTTACTTATAATTCTTTATATTTTATACATTTCTTCCTAAAAAGACCACGCCCGCATGCCCGTGGTAATTTTTAAAATGTTGTTCATGGTCGACCCATGGCCCATTACACATGCTTCTAATGTCATGTCGACAACAAAATTGTGCTCAATTCATATGGTGCCAAGGTGGCCCTCGTGTCGATCTGAACTATGCCCAGCTCTAGTTTTATAACTATCTACGGTAGGAAATTAGGAATCACAATCACAAGTTCATCACATTATGAAGGGTCACCTTCTTGTGTGACCTCATTGACCGAATGACTAATGTGTATCGTGTACGGACTACCATGCAAGTATGGATTGAATTGAATATACATTCTACCCCTTCATTTATTTCTTATTCCGTGCATTTTGTGGTCCAACTATATGATATTTGCAAATGCAGTACGGAGTACATATTTATCAATTAGGGAAAACACACAACTTCTACTTGTGAGTTGTGAAAGTTATAATAACACAAGTAACGCTTGCTTACTTTGCTAGTAGTCTAGTACCCTACTCCGTAGTACTTAATAAGTGCACATTTACAGGCCGAATTTGGTTTGATCACTTCAAATCTGTTTTGTTCAACTTTTTAAAAAAAAAAATTAAATAAGTTCTGATAAATTAAAATTAGAAAAATTAAGTTTAGATCAGAAAAATAAGTTCAGTTCAAGAAAAAATAAGTTGAAAATAACAAACTTCTTATTTTTTTCTCTGACAAAACAACTTCAGAAATGTTTAGATGAGTTTTTTCAGAAAAAATAAGTTTGGATAAATTAAGTTCTGTAAAAATAAGTTGAATAGAACAAACCCTACATAAGCACTATTCACTGWTTTTTTTAAATCAAATTTGTGATTTATATGTACTCGGTAGCTAAGTTTATAGCCATTATTAGACTCGTCGTAATGTGTAGATTATTAATATCTAATTTGTACAATTTGTTTTCATATGTACAACTAAATATAATGTACGAAATACCGGAAATAAGGTAGCTCATAGGCTTGCGNAAATGACTAATTATGCATTATCCCATGTTAGATAATAATAGTGAAACAGATAAATACATGTTTCATAAAAGATGTGTGCATACTAAAAGAAGACTATTAAACACAGAAGTGACTCTTGAATACCTTCCCAAATAATTTGCATAGCTCTATCATTTATAGCCTTTACAACCTGCAGACTATCACACTCTACTTTCACGATCCTACTGCCACACAGTGCCACCAATTTAAGCCCAAAACACATGGCTTTAGCCTCTCCAATCACCACCTCCAACTCTTGAACAATGTATTCACAAGCTGACCTTAAAAKTTCACCATTACAGTTTGTGTCTTTTGTTGTTTTGAAATTTTGGAGACACGAAAGTCAAGCTCAATCTCAACTTGCAAGACCTGTGAAAGAAGAACTAATACAAGACCTGTGAAAAAAGAAACATAACATAGCCATAACAACCACATGAAGCAGGACTGGAATCTTTTCTTTCCACTTCGACACGATAAAATCAAGCAATCAACACAATAAAATAAACACTCAAAAATTTCAGAATTGCAATGGTCTACAACAACAGCCTAATGCCTACATGATAACAAGAATGTACATATACATGGAAATGCTCAACGCAAGCAAACTAATCACTGAGACTTTGGGAGTCATAATACAAAGCCATCATAGTCAAAATTGCACTCATCTTATCATAAAAAAGACAACAAAATTATCAAAATCAATAGCAAGGACATGACATCTTCAAAGGTTGGAAATCCAAAATCAAACTATACACTAAATTAAACACAAATCCGCTGCAAAATAAATGCTTCACAATGACATTAAGCTTATCGTATTGTTGTCTCTACTCATCAGCAGATTATTGGAACTCAATACCGCGTTGAATCTACTGTATCAGAGTGTGAATAAAATTGCAAGTCCTAGCAACTGAGCTTTTAACTAAAAGATCGAATCTTTACCAATCATAAAATTAACATCTCTAGGAAATTTTTGTCTGTTTTAAGATAAGCAGCTTTCGCTACTTCTTTAGTCTTACTTCCAACACAATCATCTAACATTTCAATCAAATTCTGATGTAAACTCTGCTGTAAATTCTGCTGCTTCTTTCCCACCATGTCCATCGTAATCTCACATATGCTGCAAGGCATTAATGCCTTATCAATGTCATATTGTCACTTAAACTCTATCTTTAACAGTTTAACTTCWTCATAAATAATTAACTCTCCTTCCTACTCTACTCCTGATTCAGCAACTTAGTTTATCCCAGTTCAATAAATTTATCACCTAATGCTTATAGAATACAAGCCTTTGTTCACTTCATCGAATTTTCACTCTTCCAGTCAGAGTTGATGCAATCAAGTACTGGTTTAGCTCATACAAATGGCAGTACCTAGTTGCCACAAGATCATCATCGTAGAAATGTACCTAAATTTTAGTAGCTTTGTATCCTGTTATAAGCAATTATGTTTATCAAAGTTGAGCTTTGACCTTATTCCCTAAAGTATACTTGATGAAATTATTGGATTAAAAAATAAATGAGAACTTATTAGAATAAAAGGAATTGAAAAATTATTGGCCAAATTAAACTTTAAAGAGCACACAATGACTAATAAAATGAAACAAGGGAAGTTCACAATGACTTTCTAGTTGCCTGACTCGCAAAATATTGCAACGATATTCCTACAAATATGAGTAGCTGCATGATCATGTTTATATAATATTACTCAGCAAACATCTCAACCATGTAATAAGGAGTGTCCACAATCTCAGAGAATTCCTCACTCGTAACCAAAACCCAGCAAGTACCTTTTGCAGAATAAGAAAACCAGTGGCATAAATTCCTTCCACATTGCTACTGAAATGAAACAAAAGTCAACCAATCATGGTCTGAAACAGACTGAATACAATCCCAAACCACAAAACATCCAATTAGAAGCTCTTTGTTTGTTTTAAATCAGGTCTTACCTGTATGGTGTTTGTTACAGATCAGGTCCGGACCTTTTCTTTGCTTTCGGGTTCACGCAATCATGGCTGAGCAGGTTCAACAATGTAACACATTAGGATTATTTTTTTYGTGTATATGAGCCACAAGGTGGGGTATTATTTACAAAGGGGAGGGGGAATATGAGGATTCAAACCCTTGACCTCAAGGATCAAAGACGGAGTTGGAGCCACTGCTCCAAACCCCTTCCTCACACATTAGGAATATAAAATTAAGAATTGGAAGCTAAAACTATTATTCTTATTAGTTATCACATATCCCTTTAAGAATAATAACTTATTTGATCATCATTCACATCAATGCATGTGCAAAAGCATACAAAATTTGAACAATCAGGCTACGCTAAAACTAACCCTAATCGCTATTTTATATCTGAAAAACTAATAAGAGATGGGCATTTCATCTTTCTAGTACAAAGACATAATTTTAGACACTACAACAAGGTGCAAAAAACATTTTGGACATTAGTTATCTTCATCAAGCTAAACAGGCTATGAAAGTGT
>SNQN01010047.1:7883-23194 GCA_008642245.1 Bassia scoparia
GGAGAGAGTAGGTCCTATATTGGTCTGGATTAATGCTCATATCAACGTACTACACCAGAATAAGAACTTTGACTTACTTTTGTTTATGGTTTAATGGTTGTGCTGAAAGAGGACCTCTTTGGAGATCTAAAACGTTGGGCTTCCTCTATTAGGAGAGCTTGGGGGGTACATGGGACTTTATGCGCCTTTGTATTTGAAGATAGAATTGGGAGTGAGTACTGCATGCAGAAGTGAGGGATTTCCAAGGATTGTGGTTTTCTTATTATCCAACTTGAATTTCTCAGAGTGGTTGTAAGTATCTGGACCAATAAGCAAGAAGGTGGATGCTAGAGTTTTCAGCAAGTTAGATAAATGTCTCATTAATGTTGCTTGGATAGATCTTTTTCCACAATCTTATGCGCATTTCTTTCCTGAAGGTTTATTTGACCATACTCCAATGGTCCTTTCCTTTGATAATAATGTAATTGTGGGTAAGAGATCTTTCAATTTTTTTGATATGTAGACTGAGCATGCTGATTTTTTGGTGATTGTCAAGAAAATATGAGAGAATGATGTTCCTAGCAGTCATATYTTCAAGTTGGTGTAGAAGTTGAAAAATCTTAAGCAGCCTCTTTGAACTTCAGATTCTTTAATAATATAAAGGAGTTGTATGTTCAAGCTAAGAAACATTTGGAGCAATGCCAACATGATCTTCATGCAGACCCTACTAATCTTTCTTTAGTTGATGCAGAAGCACAAGCTAGTGCAGATTACAGAACTAGACAGAAGCATTATTTTAGTTTTTTAGTTCAAAAGGCTGTAGTTAATTGGCAGAAAGTTGGTGATGCTAATACCAGTTTTTTTCATCAACACATCATAATGWGAAGATATCTGCAGAGGGTTTTGGCTATTSATGATATTAATGGTGTTTTGAAGGAAGACCRTGTAGGCATTCAAACTATAACATTCCTTGGTGTGAACAGGATCCCACTAGTAGATATTATCCTCTTTGGGCCTAGCCCGCAAGGATTTGCTTTTGGTGTGGGATTGTTACCCACCCAAAAGGCCTTTACTAGGTTGAGGTATCAATCTACTCTATATAGTAGACTTCGTTCTCCTCAACTCCCAATGTGGGATGGAACTCTAGTTCCCTGTCACCCACCCTTGAAAGGGAGCCTGCGTCCTCGAAGGCACGACAGAACACCGGAATGGGCCCTGGCTTTGATACCACTTTATAACACCCCAATAATTCTCCCTTTTTCCTGGGAAATATTTAGTTGAAGATACGGAGAACTATTGACATGTTATCGCCATGTGTGAAAACGTTTTGGCATATTCAGAATATTWCAGCGGAAAATGACTAAACCAAACAACAAAACTTTTAGGAAATCTATCAAAGAATTTAAAACCGTACAACTTGGAACCAGCTTTGGCCCTTTATTAAAAATCGAGGATAAATATTTTGGCAAACTCACGAAACTGAAAACTATTTTATCCATTAAAAAATCTAAAATTTTCAACGAAAATTAAAACACAGTCCAAGAGTATAGCCTCGAACCTCCCATAACATAAGTTGCAAATCACATGTTATAGCCTCAAACCTGCACAATATTCTGTGAAAGTCTCTCCCATATTTCCAATGAAATAAGCGATCAAATACAGGTCACCAAAGAAGGAAAATGTTGGAACGACACCAACACACAAAACACACGCATCAGAAAGCTGATGTAATACAACTTAGAAACGAGAAAGAAACGGAAACACCTCCCCTATACTAGACATACAAGTTAGACACGTGCTCAAGAACAAAGAAAACTAGCAATGGTACGTTCATCAACCATTCAACAACATTTTTTTATATAAGAAAAACAAAGGTTGGTATCATAACTCAACCAAAACATATATTTTGATCACCTACATCATAGCAAAAATCACCAAAAGCTTTTGAGTCTTATTATCAGCAACTACTGGGGAATCCTTGCTTAGGTTCTACACAATATTGAACAAGTGATCATCAATTTAGGCCTTTGTGCAACAGCACATACTGACCTACTATTGGCTCCAATCACAAATGAGAGATCAATAACCCTATTTTCAATGCCTGGAGATAAGTTCCCCTGGCCCTGATGGTTTTTAATAGTACTTTTAAAAAAGTCTGTGCAGCTTGTGGTGTGGATGTTTATTACATTTAGGGATTTCTTACTCATGACAAAGCTTCTAAGGCTGTTATTGGTATAAGCTTACTCTATCCAAACGTCATCAACTCTGAAGTCAGTTATAAGAATTCAGCACCAATAGCCATTGGCTATAAAACATTTATAATGTATCACTAAAATCATCTACCACAGGCTTAATTGGTTTTACTGATCATTATTTCCAAACCAACAGTTTTTATTCAAGAAGACAAATTGTCCATATGTGAGCCTAGGTTAGAGATCTTGTGGCTTTTATAGGAAAGCCACTCCTGCTAGTTGGTCTTTGAAGATAGATATAAGGAAAGCTATGTTTCAATTCTGGGTTTCCTTAAGTTTATGCTTAAGAGTTTGAATTTTCTGTTGTTTTGTTTGATAGAATATGACTTGTGTCTCTACCCAAATTTTCTCTCTGCTTTAAATGGTGTGATCCATGGTTTTTTTCCAGGCAAAAGGGGGATTTGAGGCAGGGTGATCCAATGTTAACTCTTTTGTTGTGATATGTTGGAATATCTTTCCAGGCTGTTGTATGTTGGGACAGGATGAGTATATCATTACTACAAGTGCAGCCCTCAATTGAACCACTTGATCTTTGCTGATGACCTGATGATCTTTTGCCATGAGATCTGCTTTGCATATGCTCAATCAAGAGCTTTGCCACCTTTGCTGATGTTTGGTCTTTGTGCTAATTCAGGCAATTGCATTTTATGCTTGGTAATATGACCAGAAAGAAGAAAGATGATAATTCTTTGTAAATCCAGATACAGAAGGTACCTGCTTTCAGATTTTAGGGTAGGATAAAGCAGGAAAAATGTAAAGGTGATCTGTAATTTTTTGAACTGATAAGATTATTGCAGGATTAAGATCTTGAGTGGAGTAGTCTATTTATGCAGGAAGAGCCAATTGTCCAAGAGTGTTGATGAGCATGCACAATTACTGCTAGCATGTTTGTCCTCCTAAAGTTTGTAATAGATGAAGTCACAAATTTGCAGAATTCCAATTGTTAGGCGATTTGGTGTGTCAGCAAAAGTTTGGAGGGTGGGTTTAAAAATAGCTACTTGGAATCAGGCTCTTTTGGTCAATATGGTGGGATCTAGCAAGAAGCTAATAACTTGTGGTCAAGTGGGTCTCTACTGTGTATTAAAGAGGAAACTTGGAAGGACTATATGGTGAACCTCCTCTGCTAGTTGGTATTGGAGGCGAACTTATGCAGATTTAAGGATTGTTCAAAAGTGGCTATTCTTGAAATCAATGACATAGTTTCCAAAGTAATCAAATGCAGAAGGTTGAGTGGCTGCAGAACATCCTCCGAGAATAATGTTTGGAACAATGGGTGTGGAGTAGACTAAAACACTCCTAGCTGGCACTTTATATGTTGGCCTTATCATGTGGGGAGGATTAAACTAAGATAGGTCAGAGATGGGTTCTTGTGGTGGATGTGAATTGCCCTTTGTTGTCATTAGTTCCCAGAGAAATAGAGCATTTGTAATTTCAAGTGCCGTATGTGTCTCAATGTTGCTTCTTGCATACAGAAGCTAGTGGGCTTTGTGAGTTCAATCTCTTCACTAAGTGTAGTAACTGGCTTGCAAACATGCTGAGTGGGAGTAAGTTCAGGAGCTTGTGATGAGAAGTGTCTCACTTCTTCTCTGTACTGATCTGGCACAAAGATGAAGCTCTTTGGAGCCATCGCGCATTCAATCATTAGCATGAGATGTTGGTGCAAAGAGTGAAGATATGACTTATTGGAGAGTGTCTTCCTCTCATCCCTAGGAAACTACAGGTTCCTGTTAGGCTGTGGTTTAGTAGTATTTAGCCTGTCTTGTGTACTGGTAGTGCTGATGAGCTTAGCTCTGAAATCCTTCTAGAATGGTGGTTCAAAGTCTTCGTTCCTGATGCCTTTGCACTTAACCTGATTTTTTCTTCTGGTGTTTGCTGATGTAGTGGCGTCTGGAGCTTTGCTCATGGTTATACTTAACTGTTTTTGTTTTAATATATTTCTTTATACTTTTTCAAAAAAAAACTTTCATTGTGGTTAAATTATATTTCATCTATTTGTCATTTACTTGTTAAATTTCTTCCTCATATTTTGGTTGGCCACTCTTTTTTAAACGGGGAAGTATTATTTTAGGTATTTGATAATCATTAATCAAATGAAAGAACTAAATCGTTATTAGTAACTATCGGTATCATAGGCATAAAAATTAAAAATTATTCAATCTTGGGTCACCAAAATTTTTTTAATAATCATTTTTTAAATTTAATTAGACTGGAAGAATTCCATAGCTTTTTTTAGTTTTTTTAAAAAAATCAAATTTATATATCACTCTCCGAGTTTTAATGTTCTATTATATGCAATTCCTCATTGAACTGATTTTTATGGTTTTGGTACATTGTGCTTTTATTTCCATTTTGATACACTCTCTCCAATCTATTTTTGCTTTTTAACCCACGCTTTCTTATTTTTTCCACTTTTTTCTTACTTTTCTTTTACATACACTCTCTCCCAATTCTATCTTATTTGTGACCCTACTTACATTATATACATTATTCTAGTTTTCTTTCTAAATAGAAATGCCCAATAAATAGAAAATCAGAGGAGTGTTGATTTGATATGATCTTATTGTATCATACTTTTTTTACTCACTTACTCCCTTCGATCCAATTTAAATGCTACATTTGCTTTTTGACACAATTCATTCATTGTAGTTTGATCGTATTTATTTTTATATACTTAAATAAAAACATAATCATGTGGGATCTCGTTTGATTGGCCTCGACMAGTACTTTTGAAATATATAGTTTTTTATAATTTTTGCTTATGTATAACGTAAATATAAACATTTCAAGTTGTGTCTCGACAAGTGTGAAAAGGCAAATGTAGCAACTAAATTGAATTAGAGGGAGTATCTTTTATAACAATACTATATCTTATTGCTTTCTGACCCTTTTGTTTAATTTTTCTACTTTTAATCGTTTTATGTTTTTATTTTTCAATATAGTCAGTTCCCTTATAGTGGGATTTAGGTTTTGTTTCCTATTGTGGGATATAGGGTTTGTTCCCCTTTTGTGTGTGGGATTGAGGGTTTGTACCCTTATAYTGGGTTTTTCTAATGCCGAAAGAAGAGTGGATTCATTGATGGTGGTTTGTGCGGCTTTGAATCAAATGTCAGATCAAGGAGTACAACATGTTGAATCAAATGTTTTACTATTAAAAAACTACCAAGAATCGCTAGGCCTCCTTGTAGTAGGCTGTAGAAAACAGAGTTATAAGAGACGAGGGTATTCTTTAATGTCTAATTTTACTTGCGATTGTAACTATATTGAACTAGGATTTGTGTTTGGTTCAATGTTCATTGTATTTGATGTTCTTAACCTCTTTTATATATTTCGTATGACTTATTATTAATGAAATATTTTTTTCCTTTCAAAAAAATATAGTATATCTTATCCTTTTGTTTTATTTTTATTTTTCTAAGTAATTTTTTACATGAGTACTATTGAGGGAAAAAAAGGTTCGCACATAGTTATTCACAACTGTAGTAATCAGTATGCTTGTTTTTGTTTTTATGAGTTGATAGACGTTTATTTCTTCTTCTTTCTCATTTGTCAAAGTGAGTCTATGATCAATAGATCGTGAGAGGTGTGGTAGACGATGTTTGGAGGCGATTATATATGAAAATCTCAAGGATAGTGTAAAAGTATTTAAGGATGGGAGGAAGAACAATTTCATAAGTACTTTAAATGTATCAGATTAGGATGGAGGAAGGCATATGTGATCCTGACTTGGTGTTATAATGTTCATCGGTGTATCCTAATTATATCACGTATGGCCTGACATTCTCGCTATTCATTATCACCTTGCTCGGAATCGCTATTTTAGCGCCGGTCGTCATCTCGCCATTTAGCTCTTGACCCCTAAAGGTTAGCTATTTGAATTAGTCTTGATTTTGAGATGTAGTTGGACATAATTTAAGTCTTCTTTTTTCTTTTTTAATCGTAAAACTTGTTAGGACGTTCAAGCTCAATTGCACACATCTTGCTAAGCAGAAAAAAGCTAAGGTGGCTCGTCGTTGAGTTTTGAGGAGACTGTGAAGAATTGAAGGACATTGAGAAGTATTATCTTAATTAAAACAAGATTCATTAAAAATATTTTGAACTAATTTTTATTTATTGTTGAATAGATGTGCAGGAATCCTGATCTCTCACTAGTTTCGTGATGCGGCGTGTTTATTTGTGAAGTAAACTTGGACTTGTCAAGTTGTAAGGAGACTTATTTGTTATGATTATTTGTATAATTTATATTTGTTTATATTGGACTTTATGTATGTATTTAATTTACTTTGTTATTGGAATTTTAATGTATTGATAATTAGAAGCTGACTTAATGTATTATTAGTTATGACGTCTTCAGTGATGATTTTATTTGCTTACAAATTCAAATAAAATCGCGCTAATAAGTGAAGGAGGAAGAAAGTTGTATAAATATGCTTATGGCTATGAGAGAAGTTACTAACTTAATTATAAAAAAAACAGAGGAACTTATTGAAAGCGGTCAACCGTCTAACCGGACCGGACGGACCATTGCACGAGTCCGGTTAGGTCCAAAACCCCTTCCGCAGGTCCAGGTCCATTGAGATTTCAAAAACCGTTTCACCGGTCAGCGGTCGGTCCGGTTACCTGGACCGGTGTACATCCTAGTATTGTGTAGGTCTCTATGGAGTGAGGAGTCGGTGGCTATTGATAGCTGACTGTAGATTTTATATGTTGTTGGATAATGACGTTGTGATTTAAGAGAGGAGGGTAGATATATGTATTAGTGTTAAGTACAAAATTTTAACAAACATTAAGGCATTACTTATTTCATTTGTTGTTTAATGAGTTAAGACTATTGATGGAGAGTCATAAAACTTATGAGTCAACAAATAGTAGCCAACTTGCAATCAAGTTGGGTACTCCATTGTAATTTTGATCGATAGTTGAGTTCACACTGGGTATTAAAAATGTTGTCTAATATTATATGTTGGTACATCTGTCCAAGTTCGAAGGTACTTATAAAATGTATTATATTTGGCTCACTTTACATTTTACAAACTAGACTTTTTTAATATTATTTTTAATTGGCAATGTATTTATAAGTGAAGAAGTGATACAATACTGGACATGATATCTCTATTTTGGTTATTCCTAGATTATATTTTGAAAAGCATCACACGTGAATATATGTCCCTATCATCCCTTTTACCTAGGCACCTCATAGTCTGCCCCCACCCCCAAAAAAGATTGGTTTCCTTCATATAACTCTTGATTATTATGGACGAAGTGTACACCGTTGCTATCATCAACTACCAATTCAACCAATTACCCTAATTCAATCAATCCACAACTATTATTACGTACGCTTTCTCTCACTTAACTCTGGACATGCTTCCCTTCGATCCATCTATCTGTTATATCCTTTTTCTCTCTCTTACCCATTTTCTTTTTTTCAAAAGGTAAAAAAACCTCTAGATCTACTTCCACTCAACTGCGTTCACATCACAATGGCAAGTATCGCATTCGTTTGGATTTGTTCTCAAAGTTCCGTCGTTTTCGTCGGATTTCCGGCCGATTGTTCTGTCTTGTGTCATTGTTTGGTGGTCGTTGTGGTGTCTTCAATTACTATTGATAGGCCACCTGAACTGTGTCTCCCAACTGCGTAATCCTGATGAACATACTTTCGATCCGCTGTTTGTTTCGAATCAGAAAGATGTTTGCATCCAAAAGTTGAAATACGCACAAGGTTTACTCGAATATTGAGCAAAGGTCAAGAGCAGGCAAAAATATTTTCTTTCGTTTTCTCAAAGGTTTTCAAAAGGTTTTCAAAGGCGTGTCTATGCTTATTTGATTTTCATTCATGTCCGTCACATTTTCTTGAATCCAGCAGTTATTTTTAAATATTGTCGGGTGTTTCTATGTTCTCTTGAATTTTGCTGTTAAAATCGCATATACGCAGAATCATGAATTAATTAGAAAAATATCCGGATACGTGACCTTCATAGAAATTCTAACCTTGATGTGAGTTCAGGGTGGCTAGTGCCGTTGATCAAGGGAAATCACGAATAAGATCGGAGGAAATCAAATATTTCGGTTTTTGGAAAATATATACGAAAACATTGGTTATACGCAAATGTTGAGCTATATACGCTCATCAGGAGGTTATACAGTACAGGAGAGAGTTATACGTCAATATTGTACTACGAATTTCCAAAAATTGATGGAAATAAGCAGCGATATACGCTGTATACGAGGTTTTAGCAGGAAGCAGCGTCTATACTCTCCGGCATATCCTATACGTGATTAATATACCGCAGGTTTATCTCTCTGCTTCAGAAAATTGCCTTTGACCTATAAATCACGACTTTGCCTTGTCTAATGAGGGCTTTCACACTTCAACATTTTTCATACTAGTACTCTCTCTCTCTCGTCTTCTCTCTCGAAAAACACTTTAAAAATCATCATGTTTAATTCAAAATTCAACATCGATTCCTCTTGCGAGATCAACAGCCTGTGACCAGCTCAACTCGACTTCTGAGCATTACCATAAACCAACTAATCTCTCTCAACTTTCTTTTATATTTACTACCATTGTTATGAGTTTTAATATAATTAAAGCAATGTGAACTATTTTTAATTGTTTTCAGTAATATGTAGGGTTTCAATGTTTTCAAGGTTTTTATTGTTTTTTTTCATCATTTCATTCATTTTATTTAGTTTATCATTGTCAATACTAACAATTCTATCTCTTGTATAGCAATTGAAGGCGAAGTCATTGCGCTTGCATTTTATCAAGACCACAATTATTTCTTGTTTTCATGTAGCGATCAAGGAAAGAGATTCGTTTGCGTTTTACCAACTACTTTGGTCTTTCCTTGAGATTAGGGTACAGATGAGCTTGCATATACTTTGAAGTTTCTGCACTTCATCTTATTGCATATTGCCAATTGTTTGTGTGTAAATTGTATTATTTTGCTAAACAAGACCGTAAATTATGGGATCACTTAACATCATATGGTGTGACAACCTGATTTTAGGCTACATTGTAACATCGATAATACAAAGTGCGTCACATTTCTAGGTTAGGTGTCCCTGTGCTAATATAACACACTTTCATAGTAATGTTTAGGTTAGTCGTTCTAAAGGTGCTAAACAACGTAGAAGTTATGTGCATCAAAATTGATGAATGATTCAATAACCGATAGAGGCCGCTTACTATGCGGTGATGTGGTTACAGACTGATTCTCCATGTCCCCGAACCCTACGACTGGTTACTTGATTGGACGTGGGGCCAATTTGTTTGCACCACGTTCGGGCGTTCGTGAATAACCTTTATAGCCCTTTTGTCTTGGTTATGCGGCGATCACCTTCAATTCTGTACACATCTCATGCCAATGCCTCACTCGTTGCAGGATCCTGCTGTTGAGCTATCCCACGACAAAGCACCTAGAGCTGTCAGTACAAAGGCTCGCTACAAGTGGTCCGTTCTTTGCCTCTCTATTCGTAGGAGCGGCCCGACGTCTACATTTGTTGCGATTCACTGGGACTATCACGTTAGGTTAGTGGACAGATGAAAAGTTCTGTAATTCTTTCTCTTGTTTTATTGAATTATGCTGTGTGCATTTATGTCACCTGTGACTTGCTTATGTTCACACTTAGGCATCTTGTATAATAGCTATGTGGTTGTAGTGTTTTTATGTCTGGAGACTCATAATGGGGAAACTATCCTTGGTGCAGTGTGTTATTGATCGACATGCGCTTTAAGCAAGTTCCTAATCCGCCCTATGCCGTGTGGTAACGTGGTACTGTGTTCGTGCGTGTACATAAGAGTGGTTCTGGATTTACGTATCGTCCTAATTTGCTAGTGGTTTGAAAGACAGCTGGACCAAAGCTCTACTTTTTTAGCATTTTACGATCGTCTTTCGGACTGATAACACTCGGTTGACGTGCGTGCCACCATCCGCCTTGTACTCTGTAGAACTGGACCTAGGCTGGGTGTGTACTTTGATTCTCGTAATAAAATCATGTCTCCGTTTCTGCTTTTCTCTTGAACATTATGTCTGACTGGGACTCTTTTTGAAGAGCAGCATCTGCCGGTTTACGCATTCGTTTCGAGTAGTAAATGTCTCTTTTTAGTTAGCAACCTCACATGATTTACATTATTTCTCGTCTACTTACGAAGTGTGTGTGTTATTCAGTTAAATTAGGTCATTTTTTTTGCCAAGGAAATAAAACTAAAATTTATGATTTAGGAATGATTAAATGCAAAAAGATTTAAATCGGAGAAAGAAGTATATAAAAGCGAAAAGAGGAGAAGGAGATGGCCGTGCTTCTAATAGGTATTTGCCATCTAGGACATGCATCGGTTAGGACGACGAAATCATTTTAGTCAGTGCATGAGTCTTTCGTGGGTCGAAGTGAAAGATCAATTAATTGCCGTCGGTCTTTTTAGCTTTTGCGAGAAATTCGAACATTTCCCTGTTTGGGTTCGCAAGTTAGATTCACAAGGCGGTACTGGTTCGTTAGTGCATATTCGACGTATGCTCACCGTTCTCACGTCCTGCCGACTCAAGGCGATCTTTTCAGAGTCTCCCAATCCCTTCGATCGACCCATCTCAATCTGTCTACATGAGCGTTGTACGAACACGTTAGGAAGGATTGTGATGAGCTCTTGACACCGGTGGCAAGACTGTATGGCGAAGATGGGGGAAAATCTCGTGGCCACCATATCTCAGTTCTGCTGTCCATTAGCTAACAACATGAGAAGCATAGTTCAACACAGAACTTGGATGGTGGGCAGGCTTCTACGTATTGGAATAACCACTGAGAATGAGAATGTCCGCCTGCTGCCGAACTTCGTCCTGATCAATTCTTAGGCCATAATCATGATCTCCCTCAGATGGTCAAGCTGGTGGATGACGGACCTGCGATATAACTCGCTTTCATCTGGGCTTTTAAGCTACCTTGTTCTCTCAATGCAATTGTGTGGTTCCGTACTTCGCTTTCTAACCCGTGAGAGTGTGTGTGTGGTACATCTGTGTACACGTGATCTGTCAGATCGAATGGTTTGATATATTGTGCTTCTGTGAGAAGTGATAGTCTGAGGACGGCGTACTTTGTTTTGCTCCTTGCTTTATGACTCGTGATACAAATGGGCGAACATTCATGTCAACTTCTTCTCTTGCGACTTGAGGAATCCTAAACAATCGAGAAAGGGATTTACGATGCGATTTCTCTGCTAGCATGGAAGAGGCTGCTGACACCTTTTAGGTTCATGCTCTCCTGAATTGAAATGGTGAATAGTTTTACAATCGAACTTGCAACCAAAATACAGAATCATCTTCGCTTTTATCTAAGCTCCTAGTCTTTCTAAGTGAGGATTTCTACCACTATTGGTCCTAATAGCGTCATTTGAGTGAATGACTTCCCTTAATTGAGAAAGAATCTGCAAATCTTATCGTGCGCTATCTCTCCGACACTAAACCCAAATGGCAATAACAAAGATATTATAGGAAATAGTCGTTTTCAATAAATGTTTCTGACTGCAAGTCTCTTTCTTGTTTCTTCCATAGGAATCAATGGCTTACTTGTTCTAGGCTTTTTTGGTTTAGTTCCATTTGCATTGAGCTTACGCGTCAAGCACTTCGATACTTCTAAAACTATCAGGATAGTAAATGACACCTTTGATCGACCACCACTCTAGAGTTCCTTCCATTGATGACATTACATGTGTAGTGGATTTCTGGTTAATTACTCAACACGCGTATTGGCCAAATAACATCTAATGTGGTTGATGTCACACAACCTGATGACTGTGTTTTTAAGTTCGAGGTCAAGTTTTATACGATCCTAAGACATGTAGAGGATGGAAGTCTCCCCATTGTCCACCAGTGCAAATTAAAGGTGCTTTCTTCGCAGACATCACATCACCCCCTCGACTTACTCTATGATTTACTGGTTGTTGTAAGAACACTTTTTGATTTCTCTTCTATTGCCCTCTCTATGCTAATCCAGCACATGTGGTTTAATTGCGTAGTCTGAGTTCACTGTCTACTCTTACTAAGTGTAGTTTCTGTTAATGCTTATTTTTGGATCTATGCTGACGAGTTGTAGCTGGACGACTTTAGCTTATGGATGGATGTTCGGTCGGCGATCTTCTCCTTGTAATGCACATGACCAGGAGAAATCTTGAAGATTTTGCATTGATATTTTTGGATCAAGAATTTTTCTCAATTGGTCACCATGACGATTGGAGTGGCTTGTTCTCAAAGCAGAGCTTGTAATTTCTTTGTCTTTTCGATCACCACTCGGTGTCCGGCAGATGAGACGTTTCTACACAAATGCATTCCCACACAAGAAAGGAAGTCCAATTATGAACCTAATACACTCATTTATGCCTATAGCCTTTATAGGATAGATCCGTGATTATATAGGACATATTGGAGCTCGTGACCTCTCAAATGAGGGCACCGTTTGAGGCTCTCTCAAAGCTACTCATCGAAGCTTTCTTCTTCGCGAGACACTCTTCGAAGGGTTGGTCAATTCAAGAGCAACCTACCGCTGTTCTCTCCAATAGAATGTCTGCTCTCTCGACTGTATGTATTTCTGCCTGCCTGATTGGTCGTTCCACACATAATTTAATTCCATTCACCTCACATGTGGTGTTTAGGCAGTGCTTCATTCATTGGTCAGATTGATCTTTGGGGACATGGAGTTTCTTCCATCATTGTTTCTGCCCTTTCGAGAACTTTTCAGAAAGCTTGTTTTCCGGGTCGCAATAGGTGCATGATCTGTCAAGTTAATACTCAAGACATTTTCGTGCTTAGATCAGTTCGAAATACAGTTGCTTGGTGATATATTAATGTTCAACGATGTGGCTGCCTGGACCCATTTGACAGAGGATAAAGGATGAATAGTTCTCTCTCATGTTGGATGTGCAGATCACTTTTTGCATCTAGCGTAGCTTGGTCTACCGTCCTTGGCTGCATTGAGTGAGGCTAGGCGCTGTGCCTTCGACTTTACAGTCATAGTAAGTCAAAGAGTGTCTACGAGCGCGTCCGTAACTACTTTACTCTAGTGAAACAGTCGAAAGGAATCAGGAAGTCCACCTTCAAGATCCAGGCACGACATGACGATAGGAACTTTGGGTTTTTCGACTGTGTGATGTGAAGAATATCTCCTTCATGATGACAATCTTTACTATATCAATGTCCATTACATTCTATACTTGATAGAACAAGGCTATTCCATGGCTATTCATTGAGGAACTCAGATACGATTGCCAAATCGTTTCATCCTTCTCTTCCAGACTACCGTTCCCCAAAAAGGAAATGACAAATTTGGGCTGGTGATACTCTCGAGCCCATGTCATAAAGGCGGCAAGGACAGTAGAAGCACGCTTCCTTGAAAAGAAAGCTTAATAATGGGCCACCACTTCGCCCTTAGAGTACGTGCGATGATGTCGTGTGATTCGAGATCGAGCAGTACGAGCTCAATTCCCTGAACCTTCCTAATGCTGATGGCATAAAAGTACACATAGGACTTGAAGGTCCTTCAGATGCTCTGAGCTTCATGTGAATTGACTGGGTTAATTGACCCTGTCAAAACTGCGACCGCTGTTGGATATCACTTGGCTTGGGTCATACTCCTTTCGTATGATGAAAAGGTAAGAGGAGATGCTACTCTGTCTTCAAAAGGAGCGAAGCTACGAGTCTTTCGACCAAGACTCAGAAGTGATGTACTCGTCAACTGATAGTGGTTCGAGACAATGGGCAAAGACCTTCGGCGCTTGTGAGTGTCACTTTGCACCTGTTCGGCCGGCAGAGTCAGATTTTGCACTTGCGTTAAAGGGGTCAGATGTTTGAGGAATCTCGGTCTTTTTTGGAAGTTTTGAGTCTGAAGTTAGTCTAACAGTTATTAGGGAGTTCGTTTGTTCTGAGGAAGTGTCAATGACTCGGTTATTTGTGGATTGGACCAAGATAAACCTGTTTATTGAAGTGTTTGATCGGGCTGTAGTGTGTTCTGCTCTCCTGCTTGTGAGGCGTTCTGCTTTCAGATTCATGGATTTGGAAGTTCGTATAAGACTATTGCCATATTCGCTTGGTATTTCTCGTCTTCTTCTCCTCCCTTGAAGGTTGACCCTTGCTTTATCTTCTGACGCTCTTATATGAATATACAAACGATATGATGAACTTATAATATGCTTATGGAACTTATTGAGCAAAGGAAACCCATCATTGAGACACTCGACAGATTATCAACGATTTCAGCATATGGATGACCACATAATGTCAAAAGGTTTAGGTCTGCACCTTACTGCAGAAGAAGGGAACGAGTTCGTCCAGTGGTCAAGATAAGGGGTGTGTCGGCCTGCTAGAACCGGGATACTTGACGTCGATCCGGTTTGTGAATCATTCCTTACTTGATTAAGTCTTACTACCCTGGTGGCGCGCAGCAACCGCCGTCAAAAAACTGTACTTGTTTTCGATGGGTGCTCGTGTGTCAACCTGGCCTCGCAGAAACTATTGATTTGAAACGCGCTCTCTTGTATATAGACACTATGGTAGCTTTTCGCTTAATGAACAGTCTTAAGTGGTCAAAGGCAGTGTGTGAGGCAGGTTTCATTAAGAGCAGTGCAGTACCCAGTATGGATTCCAATATGATTCCCTATCGATGTAAAGAAGGAGGAGTATGTCCTTACAAATGTGTGCCTTGATTTCGCATTAAGCAATGCAGACCTCAAAGGATGATTAAACTGCTTTACCACACTATGACATCTGGTGGGATTCGCATAACCCCTGCTCTTGTGCTACCTGCGAATGGAATGGGATAGCAGGGTATAATCAAGTAGTATGCTGAAAAAGTAACATGGAAAAGACAACCTTTGCACTCACTCATGGACGAGTAGTTACTTATCTCAATCATTTGTTCTAATGTTCAGTTAATATGAACGCCGGAGCCACCTATCAACGCCATGCCATCCTCGACCTTCTGCTGACATCATGCATAGAAGCAGTATACGTTGATAGACATGATATGAAGCACATAGGACACGGATACAACAAGCGGCGTTTCAGAGTGTTCTCGATGAGGCTTCGCATTCTACCA
>SNQN01010049.1:0-23189 GCA_008642245.1 Bassia scoparia
CTAGATGCCTTCGTGCACATATTAGCGAATTAGGAGAATTGCGACGTCGATTATAGACCGAATGAAAATACCACCCTAATAGCGTCAAGATTTGCTATATATTACATTAGAGGCGACAGGTGATAGGTTATATCTAACGTTCAGTATATTACATTAGAGGCGACGCATACGCTTAACATATCTAATGTGTCACATTAGTTTTTTTAAGAGGCGAACGCGATTAATGGCTCAGCGTAGTGAAAATATTATATGACGACGCTCGTCACTACTATTACTACATTCACGCCATGACACATACACACTAGGTTTCAACCTACTTCATAACGTTTCACTATATTTCACATTTGAGCGACGGCGGAATTTATTTAGGTTTATTGTCTATACTGCGTCCTAATACTATTACATCAAGAGAGCCGACCGCGATGGTCAGAGCTTTAACCAAGATAACTATCTTTAACGTGTTGCCACATAATATTGTAATTGTCTAGTCGACTCGCGATCTTTAGCGTTCCATATCTAGACGTGTCAAAAACATAACTTTATTGCTAACGACGGCAGGACGCGAGTTTCAGGTTTAAATACTCTAAACGTGGTCACGTATTATTTAGAGGCGACGCGATAGTTTATACCTAATGCATCTGCCTCTTATATAAATGCGACGCAAAAACTTTATGCGTGCTATTACCTAAAGGCGACGCGATTAGGTTCTCTCAAAATTATTCTCAACTCTATCGCGTCCAACATTATCAAAAGAAGCGACGCGATAGCTTTATGCGTCGCATATTTTACACGTGCGACGCATTAGGGGTGGTGTGTTAGGTGTTTTTTGTAGTAGTGCAGTCAACTAGAGCCCCAGCGAGGACCAAAAGAAGGAGGGACGTGCGTCAGTCCGATAACACGCAGGAGGAAACCTCGAGGACGGTCAGACGTCGTGTTAATCTTGGTTCTAACCCACCGCCTTTTAGACCTGCCAATCCTGGGGGGATRGGCCCCCATTGGGAAGATGAACCCGGATTCAATCCTCAGAATCAGGTAATGACAATGGCACCGAACAAAAGCCCGTTCGGGCTGATGATCCTAGCCGCCCCGACAGCTAAAGTAAAACTTCCATCGCACATTAAGTACGATGACACTACTGATCYTGAAGAGCATGTTATACAATTTGAGTAACACATGTACCTATTCCAGTACACTGAGGCAACCTGGTGTAAGTATTTCCCGACAACACTCATTGGGATCGCACAAACCTGGTTTTCAACCGGTCTTCCGGCAGGGACCGTATACGACGATCTTGTGATGAAGTTCAGAAGCAAGTTTGTCAGCTCTAAAAGACGGGAAAACCTCCGAGGTAGCAATCTTTGTTCCATTTTACAGGCCAATCAACAAGAAGAAATCATCCGATCATCAGGAAAGCAACATTAGAACAAGTCATCCTCAACATCAATCAAGATCCACATCCGATCATATTGTTTCACCCGAAACAGGTTCTGTTTGGTTGAGCGCAAAACATTTTCAATGTAATATGATTTTTATTGAAAACAATTTAATTAGAATGAAAAATAATTTTTATGGAAACAATTTTTCATTTTTTGGTTGAATGTAAAAACAGTGATGGAAATAGGTAAAATGCAAAGGATGGAAGGAGGTAGTGAAGGAAAAGTATATAAGAAATGGAAGAAATATTTCACTTCTATGGAAAATAATTTTACACTCCTTTGTACTCCGTATATCAAATAATGTAAAATTGAAAAATGAAGAAAAACACTTTCTATAGAAAATGTTTTACGCTCTAACAATAAAGTCTGGTAGAAGAATTATTTGTGTTAATATATATATATACCCATTTGTTTTTAAAAATAATGTCTGGTCACATTCAAGTCACATTAATCACTATTTCAGTATTTCATTTTTCGTCATGTATATTGGAATAGTAACATGTGAATTTCATCAATTAATTGGTAGTCCTTTTCTGCCTAAAAGGCCAAATATGAAATACAAAGACTCACTCGATTATCATGAAGAAGTCTTAGTCTGCTATGCCTAATATGCCTCCTCCAAACGATATGGCGAAAAGGAATAATGACACCCAAATAATAATATATTTTTTTTGTATTAAAAGCCACAAGGACGGGATGAGAATCGATCTCAAGATCTCCTGAAACCAACAGTGATGATAATAATTAATATTACCTCCGTTTTTTTTAACTTGTACCATCCCTCATACCCTCACTCTCACACCCTAATAATTAATAACTTAAATTGTATTGTTTAGAAAATTATACTCCTAAAAATTTGATATTAATAAACTATACATTATGTCGAATCTAACAGCATCTCACTTGATTATATTATACATTATAAATTTGTCAAAAAAATTGGCCAAAGTTTACTAACTTTGACTCCAAAAGAAAATGGTCCCAAAAGAAATGGTGCAAGTAAAAAAAAACGGAGGGAGTACTACTATTTCTTATTATTACTCCCTATTTTATTTTATTTTGAAAAAACTATACCCACACATATATCTATATACTTCCTCCGTTTTTTTAGATGCCCAGTCAACAAAACACACTTGTCGAGACACAACTTTGACCGTTAATAACTATGATTATGATTAATGAAAATTATAAAAAACTAGATATTAATATATTATTTAACGAAACGAATCTAACGAGATCCTATTTGACTATATTTTTCATTACGTGTACAGCACGAAACTTGGTCAAAATACTTCCCGTGAATAGTAGAAAAGTCAAATTGGGGCAACTAAAAAAACGGAGGAAGTACCTATATTAGCTATCTGTGTGTTTAAGTGTATAACCCAAGCATTAATCTCTTTCATTTTCATTTTTCTTTCGAAATTCTCTCCCGAAAAATGCTTGATTTACCCWTTAAGTAAGTTACYCACTTTGAATAAAGATTAATGAATAGTGACTAAGTGGAATTCAACTCACTTGTTTTATTATTTTTTAATATTATTTCTACAAGTAATGGGTAAATTACCCACGGGTAGACGTAATAATGTCCGATAAGTAAAAATAAAAAAATTTAAACATTTATTGCAGCATATTGCACATATCTTTGATTTATTGGGCAACAGTCATATATATCTATTTTTCATGAACAATAACAGCGATATATTGATTGATCAACATCCTCATATAAATGGAATTCCATTAAAATGACATTTGTTTTGGTTGTTTTTTTGATGTGAGAATGACAATGGGGTTGGTTTAATTAAATTATTTAAAGGGAATATGACACTAATTTTGTTGTATCGTTCCTTACTTGAAATATACCAATAACAACATTGCATGCTCATTTTAAGGCTGGCCTTGATGTTACTTGAAGCTATGGAAGGATTCGAACTTAATTAAAGGGAATATGACACTAATTTTGTTGTTTATCGTGGCTTATACATACATGCATGTTAATGATAATTTAAATTTTAAGTAGGGAAAGTTCTAGCTTGCTACACTGATTGAGAATTTGAGATTTGTGAGTTGTGACTCCTCTCCTTGAACAATACATTTGGAAAATTCCACCATTGTTAAGTTGGTCCAATAATTGGTAAGCCACAAGCAGTTTGGTACGCACTGCTTAAATATATACGGATCCTATATTTATTAATTTTTGAGTTTTTCTATAAAATACACYCGAGTTTTCRCGTTTTCCACACAATAAATCCAATGTTTTTTTTGTCTACAAAATGCCCCCGAGTTTTCATACCCTTCCACAACATAACCTAAATGGTTAATGTTAATGTTAACCAAACATGGTTAATAATAATACGTAAAAAAAAAAAAAAAAAACTCAACACCATCTTCTTCCATCCCCACTCAACCGTCTTCAACCCCCATCTTCTCCTACCCTCACTCGCCACCGCCAGTCCACCACCTTACCACCCCTCTTCGCACCATCACACCACCTTTGCACCGCCATGGTACCATCACCATTCGACACCCCCTTCCCCCTATTCAAACACMATTGCACCACATCACCATTCGAACTCCCTCAACCAACCACGCACCACCATCACCATTTGAACACCTCCTCCCCAATCGTAACACCATTCGAACAACCCCCTCCCCCATTCGAACCCAGTTTCGAACAACCATCCCCCATTCGAACCCTGTTTTGAACACCCCCACCACTCACACCCAAACCACCATCCGCGACTCGACCCCACCTGAATCGCGAACCACTTGACCCCACCTGAGCCGCGAACCACCCTTCGAACCACCCACCAACCTACGAACTCTCTCCCCTTTGAACCACACCCAAATGCAAACCACCACTCGTCAGTCAATCGCACAACCAATCCGACCCAACCACCAACTCGCACCCAATTCCGCTAATTTCGATTTCCCCCAAACCTAGAAATTAGGGTTTTGAATTTTCAAATTAGGGTTTCAATTTGGGGGTTTTAATTTCAAGGGGAGGGGGGGTTCAATTGGGTGGGGGTTTTAGTTCGCGGTGGGTGGGGAGTTTCGATTTACGGGGGTTCGATTGGTGTCGGGTGGTGACTTGCGAGGGAGGTGGATTGCGAGGTGTCAGTGAGGGCTTAGTTTAGTTAGAGTGGAGTAGGCTGTTTATAAGCTGAGTCTGCTCGCCGGCTTCGAGCTCGGCATCGATGACAAAGCCGGTCAAAGCTCGCTCGATGGCTCGCGCTCGAGCTCGAGCTCCGGCTCGTGAAATAAACGAGCCATACAACGAGCTATGCTAGCTCGGCTCAAAAGCTTCGCGAGCCGGCTCGAATATTTATTTATTATATAATAATATAATCATTTTATATATTACACCCTTTTAATGTATTAATTTTTTTCAAAAAAAACCTCACATTAACTAAAGTCAATCTCAAGCCCATAAACAAAGATTAAACTGTGTGTTATCTTATTTGGTTTAATTTGTTTTAGACTTTGTAATTGTGACATGAAAATATTTGCCAAGCGTATGAAATAATTGGCTTTATATTCTTGGATTGGTAGAATATATTGTTGGAAATTGTTAAGTTGAAAACTTGAAAATTAAAAGATTAGAAGTTAGAGTCAATTGAAAATTAGTTAAACAAGCTTTTATACAGAGTTTTTAATCGAGCCCTTAACCAGATGCCTTTAAAGAGTGACGAGCTCGAGCCTCGAGCCGAGCCTCGAGGCGAGCTTCCATTCGACTAACAGCTCGAGCCCGAGCCTCAAAATTTGAGGCTCGACGAGCTTCGAGCTCGAGCTGAGCCTCGAAGCCCAGGACTCACGAAGCTCGAGCGAGCCTTGCAAGGCTCGGCTCATCGGCTCGGCTCGTTAACAAGCCCTAAGTGGCAGGTGAAATTTCTGCGAGGGTGGTGTAACGAGGGGTTGCGTTGTGAGTTGGTGGGTGTTTAGTCCTCAAGCAGTGGTGGTGGTGGTTTGGGGGGCGTTACTGTTGTGGTAGTAGGTGAGAGAGGGTTTTGTTTTTTTTTCTTTTTTGTTTTTTTTTATTTTAAATTAAACTAACCATGGTTAAGCTAAAGTATCCATTTAGGTTATGTTGTGGAAGGGTATGAAAACTCGGGGGCATTTTGTAGACAAAAAATACATTGGGTTTATTTTGTGGRAAACGCGAAAACTCGGGTGTATTTTATAGAAAAAMYCTTAATTTTTTTATTTATACGGTAAGGTATACGAGTACACTCATACTGATCCTATATCAAAATATCAGTATTAGGGGGAATGAGAATAGTACCCCARCATAACGTTGAGGAGGAACGAACTCCGATCAAAGACGAGGAAGGTGAGAGTAGCTCAATTGAACTATCACCCCTTGCCTTAATATATGGACCCTATACATATATCATACTCGCACATAACAAAAAAATAAAATAAAATAAAATCTCCATTATTACATGTAAGTCCGTAGTCCGATGTGCATTTGGGGTTACAAGTTAGTATAGTCATGAACTCATGATTAGTACTTCCTCTATTTCTTGAAGATCCTGTCAGTTACTATTTATACGCTTCTCAATGCGTGTTTTGTATCGTTTATATCTTTAGTTACACATTTGAGAAAATTGTAACAATTAAATGTTAAAAATATATTCATTAGTATGAATCAAATAAGACCCCACATGCATGACTATATTAAAACTATACATTGATAATTATTTACAAGATTTTCTTCACTTATAAATAGTAAAATAAACGCGTGTGGCATGAATTTCATGGAACGGGATAGTAGTTAAAAATTTAACATTCAATTATGGATCGTGTCCAGCATGAACATCGTGAAAAAGGCAGTCTTTGACTATTTTTATTACTAGGTGCTATCCCGAACATCGTGAAAAAGGTCGTATTTGACTATTTGGGGTTAAAACGAACTCTTTCGTATCGAGTATAACACTAAGAGTATTCCAAGAGGATACATTGATTTATTTTGGAGGTTCCACCCAACGAGACAAACCTACAACAATAAAGAATTAATATAAAATTTTCAGAAAAATAAGTAAAGAAGTGAAAATAATTTTATGAAATATCCAAATGAGAATAGGAAAAAACTTAGTCCGATCCACTCATCAGCCAAATTACCCACTCTTAATTTTGAGTATTATCAAGTAATGAAAATTGACATTTACATTTTAATGTTTTATTACGGAATATCTTAATGTTTTATTAAACAATATTTTAATGTTTTATTAGTAGCGGGTAATTTACTCATCGGGTACAATAGGTCTATTATGGAATCAGGATCATAATGAATAAAATGGTCCTATGAACAATTTGTTTTTAAGATATTAAAATTTTGTGTTTGTGGATGAATATTTACATTTGGAGATTGACATTTACATTCGTGTGTTAGAAATGAACATTTATCCAAGACCACAGTAAAGAATATGAAACTGAGATCATGTAAGAATTTGAGCACGAGATAGATATAGGCATATAGCAATGTCCGTGTTAAATAAGTATGAGAGTACAATAGGTCTATTATGGTCCCGGGACCATGTGGTCCCAGACAAATGTTCATTTTCGAAAATAGAAATGTTCATTTCTGAAAATACAAGTGTTCATTTTCAAATATGAACATGTACACTTGAAAATGAACATTTTACATGTTGAGATGAACATTTCTAGTTTCGTAAATGAATATTTGCCCGGAATCATGATGAAAACTATGATCCCGAGATCATAATAAAATTTTCGATGAGCGTAGCCCCAAAATACACTGAAAGTCGGCCCGTTGCTTAGTGGCCTTGTATCAAACGAATGCATCCGTATTTTTTTTGGTTGGCTTTTGGAGGAAAGTTAATGAGAGCTACGGAATAGAATCCACTAGCAAAAAGTTGTGGGAGTTGTGGCCAAGAATGAGTTATCAATCTCATTTCTATTCAAAATTATGCCCACTTCAAGTTCCAGCTATTTCCTATCCTTCGTTCCAAAATAAGTTCTCTTTTTCATCAAAATTTTGCAACTATTTTGAAATTATAGATAGATCTTCATAGACGAACTAGATGAATGCGAACCATTTGACATTTTTTAAATTATACTTCCACTACCAACGATTGTTTATAATAAAGTGGTATTATTTGTGAGATATAAAATATTATTTTGTTGCAAACAATCATTAACGAGAAAGTATTTAAATTTTAGTACATTAAACGAACCTTTATATTTAAAATTTTATTATATTAATTGAACCTTGTGGCATGGGTTCAAATTTCTTCAAAAATAAAGTCAAAATTAGTCTTATCTTTATCATACTCCCTCCGTAACGTAATAACTGTAACGATTTGATACAAAGTTGTCACGCCTCGACTTTTAATCATTTTATTAAGTTGATTTAATCTAAGTCTAGCAGCGGAAATCCTAGATTAGTCGGAGCGGGACATGGCGCATTTCTCCACTGAGAAACACAAGACACGTAATTCATAAATTAAAACTACTGAGATTAATAAAACATAAGTCTTGTGATAAATAGATAAATAGTCGTGATACAAGTCATAGTAATTCTAAAAGCTTAAAATCAAGTTTAGTACAACWATTATCTAAGTAGAGTTTACTTTATTGAATTGAAAAGTGCGATCTAACTTGTTCGTCCTCACCACTAATCCATCCCGTTGCCCTCTTCGGTACCTAAAACCAAAAGCAACATCGTGAGCCGAGGCTCAGTAACATACTACCCTAACAATGTAAATTCGTTTCAAATCGTTTCGTTTGAAAACAGGGAGAGAGCTTTAGCATTGAGTAAAATCGTTTTGAAATCATTCCATAAAAGTGTAACAATAAAACAAACAAATGATAAACATAAGTACCATCATTAGCATTTTAACATTATCATAAATCATCTTATAACAATTTCCATTATCATTCACATCCATTAGGTAGCTGGCGTGCCATCATCATTATTTTACATAAACAGGGCATACTCACGAATGGGCAGCGAAACAGGGCATACCCACGAATGGGCAGCGAAACAGGGCATACCCACAAATAAGGGCGGAAAATGGGTCGTGTCGTGTCGGATTCGTGTTCGTGTCGAATATTTTTCATGTCGAATTATCCCAACCCTTACCCGACTTGATTTTTTCAAGTCAGGTTTTTCGAACCTAACCTGACCTTTTTCAGGTCGACCCGATGACCCATTTGACCTGATTTTTTTAACTTTGAAATATAATTGTTAAAATCGGGTTAGGTTGACCCGAATATGACCTGATTTTTTTTCGGGTCAACCTTAGCTTATTGTGACTTGAATTTTTTTAGCTACTAATACTAGTGCTTAGTAATACAAACTTACAAAGTACTTAAGTACATACCACAAACCATCATAGTCTTTGTTTTTTTTTCGTGTCGGGTCGTGTCGATTTCGTGTCAAAAATTTCAACCTGAACCTAACCCATTTTTTTCATGTCGTGTTCGTGTCAACCCATTTTCGTTTTCGTGTCGGAAAATTCAGACCTAACCCGCTTTTTTCAAGTTGGATTCGTGTCGTGTTTTCGTGTCGTGTCGGCTTTTTCCCCCCTTACCCACAAACGGGCAGCGAAACAGGGCATACCCACAAGGGGCAACGAAATATATCATCATAATGCCAGAACCTAGTATTTCACTTTTTCCTTATCTTGTTTCGTTTCTTTTAATCATTAAGCGTGAACTTGTCACCATTTCAACATTATAAAACTTGGATCATAAAGTTCCGTCAAAACAATAGTTCTTTCATAAAACCCATCATAAAGTTCCATCAAAACAACAACAACAACAACAACAATAACAACAACAACAACAACAACAACAACAACAACAACAACAACAACAACAACAACAACAACAACAACAACAACAACAACAAAGCAGAATAGAAAAAAAAAACGAAACTTGATTGAACTTACGAGAGCAAGAACAGGGGAACAAGAAAACAGAGGAGGGAGGAAGCAGGTGCAGCAGCGGCAGTAGCACCACCAGCGTGTGGTGGCTGGGCTTGGTGCGACAAGGAGGAAGAAGGGCGAGAGGAGAGGAGGCAGGGGGTGGCGCAGCAGTGACAACAACACCAACGCAGCAGCAGCGACAGCAGGGCAGCAGCAAATCAGCGGCAACGTTGTTGCTGGTGAAGCGCTGGGAAAGTGGTCGAGGAGAGAGAGAGAAGAGGGAGGGGGGAGGTACGGCGGCGTCGCAGCTGGCCGTAGGCTCACCGGAGCTGGGCGAAGCAACAAGAAAGAAGGGAAGAAGAAAAGGAAGAAAATCTGATTTTTTTTTTGTGTGATTAAATTGAGATTGAGAGATTTAATTGAGATGGTTTTGTGATTAAACCAGAAGAATTGGAGCACTATTTATAGAGGAATTAGGGGATTAATTTAATCAAAACTCCATCGATGATTGGTTGAGTTGGGAGGTTAATTGAATGGATGAGAAAGCTTGTGATGGTGTTTGAGTTCTTGCCATACAAATGGAAGGAAGGAGATGAAGATGGTGATGATAATATTGGAGCATACTTACTGATTTCTTGAGGAAGATGAATACAACTTTCTTGAGAAGATGAATGTTGCTTCTTTTTCTTTTTATTTTCTTTTCCTTTTTTTTTTCTTTTTGAGAGTAAAATAATCATATTTGGCACAAGATATTTTAGGCTACACATTTTTTTAAATTTATAATTAGTGAAATAATTAGACAAAGAAAAATAATTAGTTATAGAAGATAGAAAATAATGTTTGAAAATAATTTGGACTCTAAAATAAATAAATTTTYAATTCTCGAAACAAAAACATATAATTTGAACTCTAATTAAACCGGATTATTAATTAATTAAATTTWAAAAAAAACACGGGTGTTACAAAAGTAGAGAGGAAAAATGATCAATCATTGYAGTTATTGTGTTACGAGGAGAGTATAAGTGAAAGGGGGAGAAAATGGTGTCCGATCCCCCTATTAAAATACATAAATACTCTTAAAGAAGTTAATAACAAAATTACAAATAAAGTTTTTTGAAAAATCTTTATTTTCTACTTCCATACCAATTAAGCGTAGTAAATAAGGTATATATGACATCCACCTAAAAAGTTCAAATTACCCCTTATATAAAAATAGAACACTAAAAATTTGTTTTCTATTATTTTTTTAAAAGAGCCAAATAATTAGAAAAGAAAATGTAAAGATTAATCAAATACGAAGTACAGAGTATATTTTTTTAAAAATCAAAATAATTTAACTTAAAAAAAAAATCATTTCAAAAACAATTTAGAAATTCATATAACAAAGCGCACATCGTGTGCAAAAAAGAAAAAAAACACAAATATACACAAAACATGCTACTCCGTAGAAAAATCTAAAACTCCACTATTTATATACGAGTACTTGGTACTAAAATTGTGTATGCTTAATTACATAATTCATGTACATGTGTCACGATTTCATTCATTTGATCGTATTAGAAATAAATCTAGATAATAAAAATTGAAAAAAAAGTTAAACTTCGTATGAAGCCCTAGGGCTATATGYTGGCCTGTATGTAAGCATCAGATTTACTTTTTAAAATGATACTCCTCCGATTCACTTTAAATGCTACATTTGTTAAATTGGTATTGTTCACTTTGTAAGTTTGACCTTATTTTTCCTATAAATACAAATTAAAACATAATCATGACTTATGTGGGATCTTATTTGATTCGTCTCAACTCAACACTTTTTAAATATGAACTAGTTTTATATTTTTTCCTTACAGATGATTCGAAATATAAACGTTTAAAGTTGTGTCTCAACCAATGTGGAAAAAAAAACAAATAATGTAACAAGTAAACAAAATCAGAGAGAGTAATATTTTGTGAGTCTATGACAAAATTACACATTATTCAAGGTAATAAATACATAATTTTCACAAAACTTTCCTTAATTGGTGTCTTATATGCAGCCTTAAAAAGCTTATTCAGTTATATTCTTTTAGGTATGGTATATGTAGCCTAGGGCTACGGAAAATGTTTGGGTGACCTATGTACACCCTCTTAGTGTGAACATGAGCCACTAGTAGATATTGTCCTCTTTGGGCCTAAGCCCGCAAGGATTTGCTTTTGTGGCGGGTTTGTTACCACACCCAAAGGCCTCTATTAGGTTGAGGTTCAATCTACTACTATATAGTAGAAATTCGTTCTCCTCAACTTTTCGTGTGGGATGGAACCCTAGTTCCTGTCACCCAAGTGGAGTGGTTGGAGGGTGCTTGGTGTTGCTTGTTGGTGCTATCCTCTTAGTGGTTTGGGTCTTTGTTTGTGCTTCCTTCTTGATCTTCTTGGATCTAGTTTGTGTTTCTTTTGGAGTTGGGGTTCTTGGGTTCGAGGTTGGGTTTCTCAGAGCCGGTGCTTTCGCGGCATGGCTTTGGTTTGGGACCTTGGGGTCTTGGGGCTTCGGGGTTCTGGGGTTTGGGGTTTCGGGGATCTTGGGGTTTGGGGTTTCGGGTGCGGGTTGGATTCTTGGGCTGTGGGTTTTCGGGAAGTTTGGGGTTTCGGGGTTGGGGTTAGTTCGGGGTTCGTGTCGTCTGGTGTTCGGGCGGGCTTTGCTCGAGTATGTGGCAAGGGGTTGGGGTCGTGGGTTGTACTTGTTTGGGTTCTTTAAAGAGGATAGCAGTTACGGGTGTGGGTTCGCTGCTCTCTAGAAGTAGGAATTGAAGTTGGATTTAAAACCACTGGTCCTTTGTTTTTCATCAAGCTCCATTCACAGGAGCAACGTTTGTTTAGCAATGAATATAAGTGTATCATTGCCCTCGAAAAATTGAATCTAAAGGAGGCAAACCATTAGTTAGGCGTTGGCTCTCCACTTGTGTACAAGAATTCCTAATAGCGAGATCTTGTTGGTGCCCTAAGGGAGGGTACTTTGCGCGAGTCGTCGCAAGTTCAGGCGTCTTCTTCATCAGAGCAAAGAATCGCAAGTTTAAGACGTTCGGTCTTCAGCGGAATTGCTCTGTAGGTCATGGATTTTATACGGTTCCTATGGTCCAGGTGTTCCGGTCTGTGCATGCAGGACCCTCTCATCAACTTCCTTCAGCCGACGTGGAGAAATGATTTAGTTCTATGTATTGTATTTTCTTTCTTATGTTAGTTTATGTTCGTTATTATCTCTAGTGTTGTTTTAGGAGGAGAAGTGACTCGTTTGTATAGAGTTGTTTAGTCTTTTATTTGTTACTAGTGTTTTCTAGGAGCATGGTTTCCGTAGCCCGTGTAGCGACTGTATTCTGTCGGGAAAGATGTCTAACCTGTTTTTAGCTTGTATCTTTGCCAAAAAAAAGTACTTAAATTAGTTAATTAATAATCCCTATGTTTTTTGTTTAAAAATTGTATTCTTAAATGGTTTTCTTAGTTTATAATTTGTTACTTTTAACCTGAACTATATACGGAATACACATTTTTCATAGTAAAATAACTTCATATTTATGTTAAATTTCATTATTAATTTAAATAAAGTTACCATTGTAAAAAAATTAAAATTCACTTCTCAATCATCACTTATTGTTTTATTAAATTTCATCTCGCATGTAATGAATTGTTAGTTCTTCTTTGTCATAACTCATAAGATACTCCGTAATTAATTAAGTAGAGTTAGGTAGTTGATCATAAAGAATTTTCGTATTATAACAAGTTAAATCATGCATAATAGTAGAGTACTAGAGTTGTAGGCAATGATTGGTAAGTAGAACAGCAATGAATGATGAACTTTATAAGAGTTAACCAAAAGGCAATTGTCGTTATGGAAGAAAGCAGTAATAATTTAAATGAAGGGATTAGTAAGCAACAATAATGAACTTAGACTTATCCCTATTTTATATAGGCTTTCTACTCAATGTACAGCAAATTAAACAGCCCTAGGATTAGGAAGAATAACACATAGATAGTTAGATAAGGTTGGCTGCTATTACAACACACACAATAATTTTATTAATTAAATTTAATAATATAAAATTCATTGACTCCTTGCTTTAATTTACTTGTTGTTGTACTAGTTTRTAATTCTCACACCTAAACAAGTGAACTACTTTTCCGGCTTCCRGATAGTGAGGAATAGCTAAAGTGATTAAAAGTTACCTCTCGATTTTCTCGATTTTAGGAAATTCTAAGATCGATTCTCATACATCTCCGTCCTTGTAACTCTCTTAACACAAAAAAAAAAAACTATTCCCATTATTGATTCTTTTGAGAATGTTGCTAATGACGAGCGCTTCAGAGCGTTCGTTAAGGGTTACATATATTTTTTAAAGTGGTTCAAACCTTRRAATACATGTCAAAATTAAACRTGAATTGGTGTAATTAATGTTTATTTCAATCAAATATTTTCACTTATAGATAACTTATCTAATGCCCTYGTGRYCAYTTCTTACTAACATTTGTCTTCTTTTGAACACAAGAAGTTGGTAGGAAGCTACTTTTTATTCCATTAAAGAAGCTACTACAACAATCAATTCAAACAGCCCACCACAATTTATTTTATAAAAAAAAAAATAAGAAAAAACAATATTATTCTTACTTACTTTAGTGTTGGATTTATGTTGAAAACAAACACAAGTAAATTAAAAGGGGAAAATAAAAAAACTTTAGCATATGACATGGGAAGTTTTGTATGCTTTTCACCCACTACTATTCAATATTCATTGGTTGTGTGGAGTGCTATCAATTAAGTGCAGCTGTATCCTTGCTTGCATGGGCATTGGGCATATTCAGCATACATCTCTATCCATCTATCAGACTATCAGGCATCTCTCTTTACTGTCTTTTTGGGCTCTATAAATACTGCCACTTCCAACATCTCTCTCCCTCATTCMTCATYCCTCATCACTCACCTCCTAAATCTYACTTACAACCTAATTAAATCAACTGATCATCACCTCCTAAATAGTCAAGTGATCTGAGTATTATACAACAACCTAACCAAGCTAAGCATGGCTATTTCTAAGCTTTTGATTGCCACTTTTGTCCTCTCCTTTCTTCTTCTTCATGTTGCTCAAGCTCAACCTATTGTAAGTCTACTTACATATATCTATATATCTATGCATGCTCTCATTGCTATGTAATATAAGTGATAAAGTATACCAAGTACTATTCTCGTGCGTCAACCATCAACTTATTTGGTTTTTGGTTAAGATAGTTCATGCAACAATATACTTATATTTTTTATGATCAATTGGAAGCCTAATTAACCAAGCTAACACATTTGGTCTTTTGTCGATCAATTAAATTGTATTGAAAATACATCGATCGTTTTAAGGCAAATGATTACATATAGAACGCTAGCCTTAGTTTAGGAGTTTGGAACTTATGACTAACTCAATCTACCTACCACAAATAAAGTGTGTTGTGGTGAAGAGTACATGTGAATGTAACGAGTATATTATCCACCAGATAGATGTAGCAATGTCTGTTAGAAGTATGTGTGATAATTATGATGAGTATCTATATCCTAACAATAGTAAAAGGGAGGATGRCAAGTTACTGTTCATATGAACAGTGTTAGGACATTTTTGCCCCTGCCATTTCCATCAATTTACACCCTATGCCATGCCACAACAGTCAGTTTAATTGAAGGAAGTCGATCTAGTATCTATATAAGGCATGAGTATGTAATTAATTAATTTAAGCCTTGGGGCTTATTAAATTAGGGTCCAATTGTCCTTTAGCCTTATTSGTAGTACCTCCCCAGCCTATAAGCAGATGCCAAATTGATGCATTAATTTTAAATGTGGTTGTCTTGCCTACAAGGCCGGGTTACAACACATACACACATCTATACTTTTGTTCTCGTTAAAACTAAAGATGTTGATATGGCCTATTTTCTCATTTAACGTCCTTCTTTGTTGTTGTGCTTGTGCAATGCACCCATGCCCAAAAGAGGGCTCTCTTGGTATAGTAAGTCAATTCATATCACACTTTTTTTCGTAACATGTTTCAGAATATAAACTAAATTTGTTATACGTCTTGAGAAAGGGGTTTTGGAATAGACGAGCAGTGAATTTGACAACTCCACTTTTGATCCTTGTGATCAGAGGTTAAAACATACTATACATACTCATAAATATATTTGTACACCTACAACGTGGGTTTTCGCAGACTGTGGAGAGCATGTATGGCGAGTGCCGATTGAGCCGAAGGCCGAATCTGTGCCACAGGGCATGCGGGACTTGCTGTGCTCGCTGCGTTGCGTTCCACCGGGCCATCTGGTAACCAAGAACTCTGTGCTTGCTACTACAACCAGACACCCACGGTGGCAGCGCAAGTGCCCTTAAGTTGCTCAAATTTGCTCCAATAATTATTCCTCTGTACTTTGTCAAAGATAAATCGTCAATATTCATTTCAATTCATCTATAATTATTGCCATTTTATCAGTACAAGTATGCTATTAATTCCTTTTCGTTTAATTTAGTGGCATGGTTTGATAGATATTATATTACATACTTACATGTATGTATCATGTAATGCCTTCTATTACGTTGTATTGTATTTCACTTTTGTGAATGATAAAGTATATATAAGAGGGTATATGTGGTTTCTTAAGTATTTTCCTCTTCATTGTCTATCCTATAAGTCTACTTACACTCCTTCACTTAATAGTCTCTCTGCTTTTGATGCTCAATCCCTTCTATGTCCTATTTCCTTGCAAGAATTAGATTGAATTTTAAGTTGGATCCCATGAAGTGCCCTGGTTCGAATGCATCCAGCCTAATTCTACCAACACTTCTGGGAGGATGTTCTCCCTCTCTTCTGAATCTTATCTCGACTTCCTCAACTCTGGCACCCTCTCAATAGTCAATGACTCCTTTCTATGTCTCATCCCTAAAATTGAGTCTCAAATGCATGAATACTTCAGACCTATTAGATTGTGCAATACAGTCTACAAACTTATCACTAAGATTTTATCACCGAATAAACCATTACTAGTGATATTATTACCCTCTTCAAATCAGTTTCATCAAAGGAAGGATTGAAGAAATGTTATAATATCAAAGATGTTGCTCATTATTTAATTTCAAAAGCAAACAAAGGCCGCAACATCATGCCTTCAAATTGATCTTACAAAAGCCTTTAAACCAATTAGTAGCGTTAATAAGGGATACTCTTCATAAGTTTAATTTCCCAAACAAGATTACTCCAGCTTATTATGAACTGTGTCTCTTCCTTTCCATTTCCTTTATTTGGAATGGAGATAATAGCATGCTTTCTTAGGCCTACAAGAGTATAAGACAAGGAGATCCCCATTCTCCTATCTTTTTGTCCCTTTCCCTTGAAAGACTCTCCAAATGATTGAACATCAAGTCATTTAGGATTTGGAACCTCACAAAATAAGTAGACATTGGCCTTTCTCACTTATTCTTGGCTGATGATGTGTTTCTTTTTGGAGCTTTTGCCTCCACAATTCACACAATGAACAACTTTTCACACTTTGGTCTTCAATCTGTCTCTCTGTTAGCCTCTTAAAAATCCAGTATCATTCAAACCAAAATGTGTTCATTAGCTAAGACATAATATTAATCTCTAGGCTCATTCGGATACATGGCTCCTTTGGAAGTACCGCTAGGCATAGGAGACCAGTTCAATTCCAACAACGAGGAAAAATGATTACTTTGTTCCTGTTCCAAGGACTACAAGAATACAATAAGAATTAGGGGTGAGTAATAGTGACTAGAGATGAAGCTGTGCATCGCACGTGCTTTGTCTACGTCCTGAGAATGGACACTTGGTCTCTTCCGGCTAACCTGCAAAACAAGCAAGGTGACTAACCACAGGAATTTTCGGGAAAAGCGCCTTCCGATGCTTAAGTCACAAAGAAGACCAACTGAAGGTCGAGCAAACTAGATGTCAAGTGCTAGACTGTAACTCGGTGGTTCAGAATAGGAACCTGGAGTGGACTCTCCAACTCTTTTATAGGGTTTCGGTTGAGGTTGACTTTGATGTTTCTCCAATGTGACATAGTCTGGCATATGTCAACTTTGTCCGTACGCCCCTAAGGGCTCTTATTCTGAAGTACGTGGGGCCCACAGTCTTCCCTCTTGGGGTTAAGGTGGGACCTGTTGGGGCCACGTGGCGCCTGCCATTTGGCAGGGAAACTTTTTGATCTGCTAGATAAAACTTTCTAACAAATAAGTGGTTGACAATCTAAACTCCTAAATATGGCTGGAAGATGTACTTTGGTTCGTTAAGGCAATTCTTAATGCTTACCCACTATATTCCATGCAAACAAACATTCTTCCCGTTTCAGTCATTAGGGACCTAAAAAATAATGTAAGAAGTTCTTATGGAATAAAGACAACAACGGTTCCAGATTTATTCCAAGAACCTCATGGTCTAATGTTTGTCAACCTTTGAACAAAGTTGGATTGGGTATCGGAAATTTGACCCACTGAAATTTGTCCTTCATGGCAAAGCTTGTCTGGAAAATGATGACTTGCCCACACTTACTCTGGGTTCAAATTCTATCCAAAATACCTCAAGCAAAAGTTTACTTACTATCTAAATTACTCCACAAAATTAACTTTTCAACACACATTTATTACTTTTCTCTAGAGGTGATCATGGGCCGGGTTTGGGCTAGCTTGACATGAATTTTAGGCCCAATAATCGGGCTCATTCGGGCCTAAAATCAATGTCCAGAGCCCAAAATATTAGATCGGGCCTAACGAGCTTTTCGGGCCGGGCCCAAAAATTAAACTAAAACACTTTAAAATTTACTGCCAAAGCCCGGAACAAAAAACGAAAAAATCGAGCCGAAAAATCATGTCCGAGACCTGCAATTTTTCGGGCGGGGCCGGGCTCTAGTTGTTCAGCTCTACATTTTCTCATTATACTAGATAAAAAGACAAAAGGTCTCTTTTCAAGTAAGAATCTTATTRTATTAGTTCATTCTCATAATTAAAGATTCATTTCTCTTAATTCTCTCCCTATTCTAAACATGTCAAACAAAAGGGAACGGAAGGAGTGGTTTACATTCTGTATGTACTCCGTACGAGACTACGAGTAGTTTATTTATTTTTATTATTATATTTAGAAATACTATTATTTTTACCTTCTCTATTTATGAGTTTAGAAAAAAAGAAGGGCAAACGTGTTGTGACACTGTTTGTTTTTTTAGTAGAAAGTTAATTAATGAAAATGACTAACTTTTATCTTAAAATTTCACAGTCTCTTAGGAAAACACTTATTATTTTCTCTAAAAAAATCGTAGCCGTTTTTCTCTCTAAAAACTCCTTCTTCTTTCATTCTCTTAGGGTTACCATCAATCTTGTAAAGGTGGATGGTAAGCCCCCTTTCCTTTTCTTATATAATTTCTTTTATTTTTACTGTTTACAATAATAAGACTGTCTTATTTTATTCTCTTCGCGAGACATGTTATTATCCTTGTGATGAGACATATCATTCTATTTTATCGGATTCATCATTCTCATTTATGAGGAGATCATTATTAGCAATGTGTGCCCGTTTCTCTTGGGGAATGAATTTATTGATGTAGTTTAGCGCGGGATCACAACAGATTTTTGTTCTCCCACTATATTCAAAAGAATAATTTCAAGTTCTCTTTCAAAACTATTGCAGATCGATAGAACCCCTTGCGTAAAGTTGTATATATGAAGAAGCAGCGATGTGAAAGAGGAGCGATTGTACCAACATATATCTCTTATAACGATGTAGGTTTTCTCAAAATTGAATTTAATTTGATCTATTTTGTTATGTATTTGATTGTTACTGAAATCTATTGTAGATGTCGTATAACTTTCATTTATTAATATATTATCTTCCCCTTTGTTAAAAAAAGATGACTAACTTTTCAAATTTTAAAAGAAAAATATATATTTTATGAACCATCATAATGAGTGGAACACAAATATATGCACGCGCGCGCGCACAACATACATATTATAAGGGAAGGGGGAGGTCGCGGTGGTGTCTCCCTAAAATTACCACTCTACCCCCTCCCTTTGGCAAATCACAATTACATGCCATCAAGTTAAATAACTGTCTAAAAAACAATCATTCAATACAAAAATATTTCATGAAATTTCATAATAACTGCCTAAAAAAACCAATAATTAAAATATCAATAAAAAACAACTTACCATGTGTAATATTAAGCAAGTTAATAATGGAATTATTTTTAAATTTTGAAATTAAAATTGACATTAAAACACTTTGATGACANTTAATTCTCTCCCTGTTCTAAACAAGTCAAACAAAAGGGAACGGTAGGAGTGGTTTACATTCTGTATGTACACAACAAGAAAATCGATTTCGGCCGACCGTCATCACCAATTGAAAATCGGTCGGTAACACCCTTTACCGATCGAAAATCGGTCGGTGACGTCGGTCGGATTTTCCTTCGTCGGTAAAATCCTTTTCACCGACCGATTTTCGGTCGGTGAACCTATACCGACCGCTTTACCGACTAATTATGGGCTCCCCAAAATTGGAGGGAAATGTGGATTTACCGACCGATTTTGCAGTCGGTCGGTAATACCGACCGACCTGCGGTCGGTAAAGCCACATTTCCCTCCAATTTTTTTTTTTTTTTTTGACGGGCATTTCCCTCCAATTTTGGAGGGATTAAAGGGTGGCTTTACCGACCCCAGGTCGGTAATACCGACCGACTGCAAAATCGGTCGGTAAATCCACCCATATATATATTTTTTTTGCTTTTTTTAATTTTTTTTAATTCAATATTATTGCCTCAAAGAAAATATTAAAAACAAACAATAACTAGAAATTAATTTAAAAACGAATTGAATAAACAACTTATATATTAAAAGTAACAATGTAACTATTTGTTAATACACAAAAAGTAACAATGTAACTGTTTGTTAATAAAAACATACGCTACAACAGATCGAAATCCGAGTAAGAACTGCTACGACGCTACGAAAGCTCCAGAAGCGCCTGAGCCGTCTGTCCCATCCTCTGGACCTCCGGGAAAGGAAGACGGACCACCAAACCGCCTCATGATAGCATCTATTTGAGCCTTCATCTGTTGGAGGTACTCTTTTTGTTGCTTTTGCTTCTCCTCCATCTCCCGCCTAGCGCGCCTTTCCTCCTCCAAACGCTGCTCGGACTCCTCCAAACGCTCGGACATGTCTGCCAACTGAGCTGAAAGTAATGGAGAGTTGGCAGATGCAGCGTGGCCTCGCGAGGGATTCTCATAATAGAGAGAGGATCCGAATTTGCCCAAACAATAAACCTCCCCCTTTCTGAAGCCACCAACCGTGTCAAAAAAGACCAGGTTGGGATCCGGTGACGAGCCACTAGCCTGAGACTCAGACATCTTCTCATTATATTTAGTTCAAACAGTTCTTAATAACAGAAAATTCGGAAACGTTAAGACGCGAGAAAGTCAAATTTGGCGTAATAGGGCCATTTTTGGTCGTTTTTAGGGGTTTTCGCGCCTAACTTCTAATTCTAAGAACTCAAACCATTACTAGTTATGAAAGCTTGCATGTCCATTTACTCACTAAATCTCTTCTTAGACCTATTAATTGGACACGTTAAGACGCGAGAAGTAAATTTGCCGTAATAGGCGCATTTGTCGTTTTTTAGGGATTTTCGCGCCAACTTCTAAGAAATTCATCTTATCGTACTCATCGGCGTATAAGCCGGGAATTGGCCTCCTAAACATCAGAATTCAATCATAAAAAGCATCCTATTCGTAACTCACGGCGATATAAGCCGGAATTTCCGGCTCTTAAACATTAAATTCAAATCATAAAAAATCCTATTCTACTTCATCGGCGTATAAGCCGGAATTCGCGCCTCTAAAAATCAAATTCAAAGTCATAACAAAGCTAATCTTATCGTAACTCATCAGCTTAATAAGCCGGAAGTTCCGCCTCTAAATAACAAATGCAAGTAAATCAAAGTAAAAAAGCATTACCATCACTTCCTTGGCTTTTTGTTAATCGGTTGGCGGTTCCCGTCCCTGCGATCTTTTGTAGTGGGTGCTACATATCAGTTCGCAGCGTCAGGAAGCTATCCCCGTCTCTTGCCTTAACACAACACAAACAAAATTTTGTTATAATGTCTAGGTGCGTAAAAGATTCAAGAACTGAGTTTTTCGATACACATGACACACGCATTAAACCTACACCATCTTCTTGACCATACGCCATAGTGGTGAAGATAACCCTGGGCAGTGAATGGAGGGGCGGCAGCTAGCACGTTGCCGCTATCTCCTATTCCTTTCAAGCCTGAGCTGACCCTCTTCTGGAGATTTTTCATCATTCAGCCTATTCTTCATTGACTTGTACATTCATGACAAGCCAACTGCTCCTCTCGCCTCTTATAACTACGTCATTGAAGAGAATCTTTCAGACGATTGCAGCCTTTTGGTTGTACAAAATTTAGATCAACTGTTGCATTGAGCGCGGGGCTCCACTATACTCTCTTTGCCAATAGACAAAAGACAAACGAATAAATTAATTAATGGACAATGTATTCTTTTTAAAAAACCAACATTTCGGAGAGCTACAAATACTCTTTAATTTCTCACCTTCCACATGTCCCCAATGTCCTTGGTGGCCTCATCAAACCTCAATGTAGTTCTCCAAGGCTGAGAAAGTAAGCTTTATTGGGATGTTTGGATCGAGAAGGATATCATCGTCAACATTGCACACAAATAATAATAACAATTGGTTAACATATGATATACAACTATTTCCAATAGTGGGAACATGGAAAATTACTACAAAAACTCACACATACCCGCCTTCTCGGTCCAACCTGAACTGTAGGTGTGGATGTACTAGCCTGAGGATCGATGGAGTAGCATCAGCCTTGAAGCAACTCAGACACAGAGTAGGCTGAGGGGCGCGAGTAGGCTGAGTGTCGGAGTAGGCCTTAGCTGAGCAAGCCTGAGTCTGAGTAAGCCTGAGGCTGAGTAGCCAAAGCTGCAGGCTGAGTAGACTTGAAATTGGAGGTGAGTAGCCTCGAACTGTAGGTGACGCGCTACCCTATGATCCTGAGAAGAGGCTGAGAAGAATATGAGGCGAAGATCTGCCGTCTCTGGACGAACTCAAATGCCGAAGAAGGTCACCAAGGACGATCGCAGTCCGATAGGCTGATGACTAGAACATTTACTGCTGAAGACTGAGCCAGCAAGATGCCTCATGAACACGATGCCGCTGAGGAATGGGGGGCTGCCGAGGGATTACCACCACGGGGCTTTGGGGTGCCATGTTCCTGCAAAATTATCGCATGGTTAATAGTCATCGACAGAAAACACAACACAAATACAAGGTGCTAAATATTTGCCCTGGCATGCGGAAACTTAAAAATCGGAATATAAAAGAAATATATCCACAAACTATACTTAAATTAATATAATTATTATAGTCACCTGTCTTTGTTTCAATTGACAAAAATTGCTACACTACATTAATAAACTAAATTACATTATAACAACTAAATTTACATAACTAACAATTACATCATAATAACCGAGTCAGGGTGTCCTCGTCGTCATCGTCCCACCATGTCATCACTCCCATTCTACTGCTAAGCTCCTCACTATTATCACGCCGTCATTTCATCTGGACTCGGAATGACTCATCTTATCATGATCACCGTCGATGACCTCGTAGTTGGATCTCGGTCCGGAGAACATAAACCTACGGAACTGGATTTACCTCTTGTAGAACATCCGATCGTTCCATCGACGCATCACCTCTGTACCTAGCTTTGTCTTGAACACAGCCCACATGCACTTTGTCCTCTTAAGGCTAGGATAAGG